>CAUYRT010008287.1:0-55578 GCA_963574885.1 Lepilemur ruficaudatus | reverse complement strand
TATCAAAAAAATCCCAAAACATCAAATGCTGACATGGATGTGGAGAGATTGGAACACTGGGATTGCAAATTAGTACAACCCCTGTGAAAAGTAATTTGTAGATACCTCAAAGAACTAAAAACAGAAATACCATCTGATCCAGTAATCCCACTACTAGGCATCTACCCAAAGGGGAAAAAAGACATTCTATAATAAAGACATCTGCACTCGAATGTTTATGGCAGCAGAGTTCACAATGCAAACACGTGGAAACAACCCAACTGCCCAACAATACATGAGTGAATGAATAAAATGTGGTATATGTATACCGTGGAATACTACTTAACTACAAAAAACAATGGTAAACTAACACCTCTTATATTATCCTGGATAGAGCTTGAGCCCATCCTTCAAAGTGAAGTATTACAAGAATGGCAAAACAAGCACTACATGTTCTGGCCATCAAATTGGTACTAACTGGTCAACACTAAGGTGCTCACATGGAAGTGATATTCACTGGGTGCTGGTCAGGTGGGAGGGGGTGGTGGGGATGGGTTAGCTCCCAACTAATGGATGCGGAGCACACTGTATGGGGGAAGGGCAAGCTTGTAGCCCTGGCTTGGTCGAGGCAAAGGCATTATATGTAACCTAAATGTTTGTACCCCCATAATATTCTGAAATAAAACAAACAGACGAACAAATAAAACAAAATTATCATAATTTAAGGCATCAAATCTGAAAACCAGTCTCATTTTTTCAAGTGTTCTCTTCATAAAGCCATAAAACTTTGGAGTGAGAAAGGAACATAGAGAGTTTACTTTAGCTCAGTATTCTTACTCAACCAAAGTGGAGGTGAAGGTCTCGGACAGCAAAATGGCTTGTCCCATGCAGAGGGGAGGCTAGAAGCTTTGTCTGACTCTCAGGTCCTGACTCCTGGCGCAGTGCCTTGCATGTGAGTGCCGAATTGAATTAAAACTAGAAAAGGCCGAGCAGTGCAGTGTCTGTATGTGCAGCTTTCTGCCCTGAAATAAACAGAGCTCAAAAGACATGGCCCTCTAGGGGGTCAACTGAGAAAGCAGAATTGGGGCAGCTGAGGACCAGGTTCTCACTCAGGACACATGGATCCTGTTGGGCAGAGCTAGACCAGTTAACCACACAACTAGCTGATCCTCCATACTGGACGTCTCCCAAATCTGCAGACATACCCGGCAACGTTTGCCAGTCACCACAGGATGTTAAGGGTCAAAAGAGAAAAGACCCTCTCTTTTGGCCAGGAGCACTGACCAGGTGACTGCTGAAGAATATCAAGAAATATGCAACATCAGCCCAGCGTAACCAGTAGTGGATGACGGTCCCAGGACCTAAAGCTCGTTCCATCCTCAACCTTGCACTCTGGTCCAATTACTGACATTTTCTAGATCTTCACTTGTAAAATAAATCCTATAAATCAGGGTCTTATCACCAAGTGGTTGGCACATATTCCAGGACAAAATTACATGTGATAGTGGTACAAATTGCCAGTCAGACAGTGCCTTCCACAATGGGGGACAAGTATAATTAAACCTCAGTTTGGTAAATCTAGTAAGACTGCTCATATCACTTCCTCATCTCTCCTTTAGATGGAAAAGCATCACCTTCTCTACATGTTCCATGCACACGGCAGCTCCTGCCCTCAGACTGTCAGGAGTACAGAGAGCTCGTTGGATAAACCCCCACTATTAAACAGATTAGGAGATTCCCTAGCCTAGTATACAGTTGTCCAGGACCCAGACGCCAATGCTCTCCTCTCCCGCAGCTATGGCAGGCAAACATTGATGACCATGGGGTCCCATCCCTGAGCCTTGGAGCCCCCCTCACAAGCCCTCACTGTCCAGAGAGCCTCTGACAGTGGATTGGAGCTAGCACCTCAAATGAAATTCTTTGCCACCCTAGGTTTCAGTTGTGTAAAGCCTGGACCAAAATGCCCAAACTGTCCTAAATCTTGTCTCTATCTCTGGGTCATCTGTTTCTTCTCTCTTTTTTCTTTCTTTCTTTCCTTCTTTCTTTCTTTCTTTCTTTCTTTCTTTTTTTTTTTTTGGAAACAGGGTCTTACTCTGTTGCCCAGACTACAGTGCAGTGGTATCATCATAGCTCACCGCAGCTCCAAATCCAGGGCTCAAGTGATCCTCCTGCCTCAGTCCCCCAAGTAGTTGGGACTACAGGTGTGAGCCAGCATACCCAGCTAACTTTTTTTTTTGTAGAGACAGGGTCTTGCTATTGCCCAGCCTGGCGTTTCTAAATGAAAGATGGTTGCCTGTCTTGTGGGACTAGTTTTCTTTCTTTGTTTTTCATTTTTTTCCCTCCAACCATACAGAATTCACCATTATTTCTCAGTGAACTAAGTATCAAACTATAAATCTTCAAGCCCTCTGTGACCTGGTATCCCTCCCTCTCTCCTTTTCAAACAAAGTCAAACACTCCATGGCAGTCTCCTTAAGCCATGTGCTAAACGCATAGGGTTGTGCAAGGTGCAATGTTTTGGTCAGTCACTAGGTGGCATCTAATTGAGGCACTCGGTGAACTATTCCAGAAAGCATTTTTTTAGAGCACACCACTGTTCTCCATTTTGGCTGCCATTGTTTGGTGGGCCTGTTGGAGTTAATCCATTGCCATCTGTCTTTATTTTGCTAACTTACCCAGTAAGACGCCACACCATTGAGTTCTGCAAATGTCAGCTCTCCAATACGGCAATTATCGAGTCTCTTTCTGAACAATATTACCACCCGGCATTTTTCCTTCCTTGCCTAGAGCTTGAAACATTCAGGCTCATTTTGAGTTGCTGTGCTTACAGGGGCTTGCCATCTTCAAAGATGGGGAAAAGATGGTCTGAACTCAAAGCCACAACGAGGCATGGCTTCTCTTTCCAAGCTGTGAACATGCCAATCAACGTGTTCCTCTTATGTAAAAACCGCAGGCAGCACAGCCGAGGACGTGGGCTGTGCTCGTGCAGCCCAGGGAGGCAGCACCGCTCCCTCCGGGAGGCAGACCCTGGGAGAGCATTTTGTCGTTGTGGATGCTTTTATTTCAATATTTGAGGGACTGGTGGGCGGGGTGGGGAGTGAGGCCACGGCAGTAACAGGAGAAGCAAAAAGAAAAGAAGAAAGAGGGAGCGTAGGGGAGTGAGATGATATTTGAAGGACCTATCTTCCACTGCTGTTCCAGAGTGGGATGAATTAATCATCTCAATGGCTTAGAAGTGGTGCTTGTTCTTCCATGGTTTGCCCATTCATTTATTCATTCATTCATTGGGTACTGAAGACCCGCTTTCTGTGTCAAGCCCTGTATGAGATGTCCCACATAGAGGTGGGATCAATTCACCAGGAGTCATCGCGCTCCTGGAGCTTACAATTGTGGGAAGATGGGTATTGATCGGGTAAACACAAGCATGATGGCTGCTGTGACACAGTCACCTGGGCGTTGCACAGCACGTGACAGGTGTCCTCACCTAATCTGCAGGCCAGGAAAGGTTCTCTGAGGTAGGTGAAGATGAAAAAGAGTTTTAGTTACCATTTTTCGTTTGTTGTATTCCCACGTGCTAGATATTCTGCTTTGCAATTAGCAGATGCTATGTTAGTATTTGGCGATCAACTAGCAAGTTTTTAACTGGGCATGGAATGAGGAAGATCTAATAGAATGAGACCACACTGAGAACCCAGCCCCGTTCCCGATACAAAGGCAAGAGCTCCTCTCACGCAAGAGTAGACTGCAGCTTTTCCCCGCTGTTCGCCAACTTCTTAGCTGTGACTTTTTTTCCCTTACGACCTACTTTTCCTCCTTAACCACTTGCTTTTGCCTCTATTTCCCCACCAAAATTATATTAAGATCTCCATGCATTTTAATCTTTATTTAAGCTCATTTTGTTCAAAGCTTTGAAGTACTGATAAACCAAAAGGGAATTAAACATTAACAGTTTACATTTCTGTCTAGAGGAGTTCTTCAGACTCGATACACTGTTTAGATTTTAGAAAACATGAGGCAGTTTGGGGAGCGAAAAAGAGGAAGCAAGAAAAAAGGAAACCTCCTTCCATGTTTGTCTCTCCTCTGTATTGATATTGCTGTGCTTTCCAATGTGACTTCTACCTTCAGGGTTTCGGCTATACAGCGGAGGAAACCCATATCCTGATGCACTGACATGAGATTCGTGCAAAGGCAGACTTACCGATCTGTAGTTTTGGGGAACTGGAAACCCCCCGAGTGTTGTTACAGGTGTGGAATAGACGGAGAGTATAGGGCCTTAATGTGGTCTCACTATTTACCAGCGCATTGTGAGCAACCCCGTCTTGCAGGACTTCAGCATGACAGCAAAATCTATTTGTCATTAAATATCTGAGGTCTAGGCTCTTTAAAGTCATCTCCCGGGAGGATCACACCACCAGGTAGTTTGAAGACCAAGCCCAGCTGCAACAGGGACAGCAGGAGACTTCGCTTTAATTCAGTCTCACCACGTTGCTCCCCGAGGCTGAACCCGGGTGGCAGGCAGCCGTCCTTCAGGACACCGGGATTCTCCTGCGGGAAGCCGTAACCTACCAGAAGGCTCAGGCGGCTGGGGCCATCCAGGAGAATGGCTGGGTCTGTGGGGTGGCTCCAGGGTGGAGCTGGGTGCCTTCTTCCTCCCACCTCGCTGGGATCTGCCTGCACCAGGGGCCTGGCGGGTGGGGGTGCCGAGGGCAAGTGGGGATCCCAGGGAAAGAGGAAATGTTGCCTGAGCTGTGGCAGACACTGGAGCGCCATGCCCTGCGCGGCAACCACCACCGTTACCATGGAAACTTCTGAGGAGGCCACTAGAAGCAGCCCTGGGGACATTCTTGCGTTTTTGACCTCTCATTCCATTTGACAGAACTGACCAAACTCATTGGTGAGACGTTTCCTTCCTCAGTTTATGTGACTTGAGCCCTCTTGTTCCTGCCCCTGTCACCCGGCGTGACCTTTGTCAGCCTCCCTGGCGGGCACTGGCTATACTTCCTCTTTGCTCGCTCATTAGCCGTGGCTGTAAAAACCTCGCTCTTGGAACCCCTGCGTTCTTTCCCCTCTCTTTCTTGAGACGCTTCCTCATTTTCTTGGTGTGAACTACAAGTTGTCTGAGGAAGACATAGCTGGAACCCAGCTGAGGTGGGAGAAATGAGTGCCTGCTGGTTTGCTGAGCGCCTGCTGTGTACGTGTGGCCCTCGTGCCCTGCATGTGGCGCCTCTGTCCACCCTGAGGACGACCCACAGAGGGAGGTGTGCCAGTGTGAGCCTTTGTCTTGCTGTATGTGCTGTTCCTTTTGTCTGAAATTCTTTTTTCTTCTTCCTTCCTCGCACCTTCCAAATTTCTACTTCTTTTCAAAACCCAGCTCAATTACCATTCCTTTGTGGCATCTCCCTGAGCTGCCCCAGCCTCAGTAATCCCTTTGTCTGAATTCCATGGCTCTGACGTCACCCTTCTATTAGCTCATCGACCACATTATGTTACACGGCGCAATTTACAAATTTCCCTATTTCCCCCCGAAGTTGTCTTTAGGGTGCTAGAGGACAAGACGAGGTCTCACCTGTCTCCGTATCCTAATATCTATAACAGTGCCTAACACAAAGGCAGGTGCTTAAGAAATGTTTCTTTGTCACATAAAAGTTGGCTTTTGTTCACTTGGTGCATTGTCTCGGGCAGTCCTCAAAATAACCCCACGAGATCGGTCATTATCCGATGAGAAGAGTGAGGTTTAAAGAAGTTAAATAAATTGCCAAGAACCGCACAGGCAGAATTGGGGCCTGAACCAGAGCAGGCTGAATCTCCAGCCCACACGCTGCCACCCTCCAGGACCTAGGATGTCCCCTACAGCTGCTGCCCAACAGCGAACAGAGAAGAGCACTCAGCACGGGCATAGCACAGCCGAGTGCTGAACAAAGCCCGTGTGGATTTAGCAGTAAAAAACGAAGGAACGAATGAATGAATCTGCTCTCTGAGGCTCTCATATGCTCCCGCCTTAGTTCTTGCTCACCCCCTCACTCCCCGGGCTCCTCCCTTTTATTCCCATGGTGCCCTCCAGCCCCTGCCTCCGTTGTCCCGTGCTAACCACCTGTGCCATCCACAGCCTCCTTCCTCCTCTCCCCCTCAACACACGCAACACCTAACAATTAATTCTCAAGCCCCGCTGCGGGAGCCACACTCAAGGATCGATGTTGGCTTCTGACTCACTGTTAAGTAAAATCTGAGCGCTCAAGGCTAACTGTCATTTCCCTACATGTGTCCGTCATTTTAAACCAAGAAATGGTGTTTACTGTCCTAGCCCACCACAATTTGCCCGCGTCACCTCCAGATCTTTGCCTGAGTCGTTCATCTGTGTTGGGCACACCTGTCATGTACCAGGGACTGAGCTGGGTTCTGGGAATACAGAGATTAAAGCTTCAGTCTCTGAAGCTCATGGATTAGTGAGAGATGGCTGAAAGAGCAATCACAAGGCCCTGTAATTGTGGCAGGCGGAGGACAGCCCCGTTGCTATGGAAGCAGCTGGGATGTCTACCTCCCCATCTCTGATGACTTCAACCCCGGGTCTCTCATGACTCACCTCTCCAGGGGGCTTCCTGTGCCTGCCCCTTCACCCATCCCCTTATGCACCTCCTCCTCAGGTGTGCAATCACAGCAGTCAGCATCATCCCTACCTGCCGATGGGTTCATCTGCACAGATACATGTCCTTGACCTTTGCCTCCTCTACAGGCAAACTGTGACAGAGGAGGAGAGGATAAAAGAAGGCAGACTGAAAGGAAGATGGTGTGTCTGCCCAAGCGACTATAGCTTGGAGAAGGAAGACGCTGTGAGTGGAAGGCTTGGCTTCTGTTAGGCTCCACCCTAAGGGTCTATTCTGGTGGTGGTTGAATGTAGCTCAAACCTGGTCTAAACTTCTGTAGTCAAAAACCTTTGTGTGGGACCCCCTAAAAGAACAGATCACAAAGACAGGATGCTGAGTCCATACAGCTGAGCTGACCACAGAGCACAGGAGACACCAGAGGCCTCAGGACTCTCAGAGACACCAGAGGGGGCTCAGACTGTAAAGGAAGGACCTAGGTCCCAAGCAGGGGGCTGCACAGCTGAGCCAGCAAAATCTGGTCCTATGCAGTGTCCGTCTCATTGTGTCTAAGGCTAAAGAAGCCTGGGGAACATTCACACATCGTCCAGTTGTGGCTCTGTAATGATGTACCAACTGATTAAGGGAAACGGGCTCCACAAAGGATGATCCCAGCAAAAACAGAACAGCTGGCAAGGTTGTTCCATAAGCTGGTCCCGTAAGCTTCCCCGCCATCTTGCCAGACAAACCGTGTCATCCCGGCACCATGATCCAAGGCACTTCATTGACATGGTTCCTCACATCTCATCCTCTCTCCCTCCTTGGTGCACATTCTGCACTTGCCCCTTTCTGACATGAGTGACAATGCTCCAATGGACCTCTGATCCAGCCTACGTCTGTGCTTCAGCTTTCTTCCTCTCGGGTCTGGCACATTCCTCTCTGGCTCTAAGCCCCTCTCACTTTAGCCTCCCCAAAGCACATTTCTCCCCTAAGGCACCTGTTCTTTCAACCAGCCAATCTGTGGGCTGAGGAAGTCTCTGCTTTCCTCAAAGTCCGGAGGAGTGGGTGCAGGGTACTAGGTGGGAATCTCCCTGCTTACCGCTGTAATTCTTGGGGCCAACACTGGGCAGAGTCCCCTGCTGGCAGAACCTCTCTTCCACCAGGGATTTCATTTTGTGTCAGCAGTGTCACAGGCTGAGGGTGGTAGAGATAAGAGAAACACGGAAAGTAGAGAACATGCTACAAATCTCTGAACTCCATATAGATTTGGGGCAGAGATGCAGAGACTTGGTACAGGGCTGGTAAATGCTGGGAGTGCTTACTAAGTTTTCCTGTGCATTAAGCTAAGCAAAGAGATCCCCATCTCCTTGACAACCAGAACACAAACATGTCTTACCTGCATTATCCACTCTCTTTGCCAAAGCCAGTGCATAATTAGTGTGGGGAAAATATAGGTGCCAGATGAAAGAGTCCACGTCTCTTAAACAATATTTACCCCTGCTTGCTCTCTGGCGGGGAGTTTACCCACACGGCATCATTAACATCTCCCTTGTCTCGCTTACCAACCATACCTTTCACCTACAGGTGGAAAGCTAACACAGCCTTGCCTCTCTCTGTCAGTCAACACTGTTTAGAGGACTGATAAGAAAACTTGCTGGGAAAGTTTTTCTGGAAAGTTCTATTTATAGAGACGCACCTAGGTGGCCATAGACACTACCTATAAATAGCTACCTTTGTGTGTGAGGGCAAGGGCCATGTTGTCACCATATTGGACAAGGGGGAGGGACGTTTCCAAGGTCTCCATGCCCCTATTTGCTCTCTTGGCATGCAACACAGGCCACGTCAGTTACAGATGTTTGATGTGAACCAAGCCCAGAGCCTTGCCTGATAAAGTGGACCATCTCTAGCACTCGGGAGACAGCTGCCTCTAAATACCTAGAGGTTCCAGGGATACAGTCTCCTGAGACAAGCAGTAACCACAATAAAGAAGTCAGCCCTGGGAAAATAGAATCTCAGGCCTCAAGTCTGGAATGTTCCTTTGCCTGTTACTGTCCTCACCACCACAGCCTGGCACCAGCAGGGTGTACTGTCAGTGTGGGAGCACCAGGCCCTGAGTCCCCCCTGGGGACACAAAGGACCTGTGGTTGCATTTAGAGCAAGCCTTCACACTGGCGCACACTCACACACCCAGCCTCGTACCAGTGAGGGGAGCCTTCCCAGGGTGGAGGAGGGGAGGATGGGAGCCAAGTGGGTGGGAAGAAGAGAATAAACACCAGGGCAGTGGCCCCAGTCCTCCAAAACAAGTGTGAAGCAAGCAGCATGAAAGAATTAAAGTGGGTGACCCTTTATCTCCCATCCTACACCAAGTCTTTCTGGGGTAAGCCTGGAAACTGCATGAAGAAGGGAAGGGTATAAACACGTGTGTGCACGTGGGATAAGCGCGTGTGCTGGTGCCTCTGGGCGTGTGGAGACACATGGGATGCTGCAAACAGTACAAGCGCTACACATGTTAGCCTCACCACAGGACAGTTGCCAAACCCAACTCCCATGGGAAAAGCCTTCCTCTTCCAAGAGCTGACAAGTACCCTGTTCTCATTCCAAGTTCACCCTCTGGGAATCACTTTGCATAGTTGGGGGGTGGGGAGAAGGAGGGCAGAGTAGTGAGGTGGAATGGAACACAGGACAATGTCACCAGTTGTCATAACCAACATCCTGATGGGAAGTCACCTAGTGTGGAAAAAATGGGGCACATTAGGAAGGAGTTGGGATTGGATTTGGGTTTGGATTCCAGGTGGCCTTCCCAGAAGGCATTCGGCTGTCTCGTGAGAAGCAGGGCCCAGAGAGAGTCTGCGTGGCTTGCCTCCAGCCCTGCCGGGGTGGCTTAGGGTGAAGTGCAGGTGGATTTGATGGCAGGGATACCTTTCTTGAAGTTGGTGACAGATTTATGGCAACTAATTGCACAATAATAGCTGGCCTGCACAGAGCTCTTATGCAATTACCAGAACTCTGTACTACTACTATTAATTTACATAACAAACAGTTTACACTCGCTTAATGAGGACAGCTAGCTTTTACTGAAGGTCAGATACTGAGCTCCTCGTATCTACTCACTTAATCTGCACAGTTCAATAAATGTTCGTAGACTATAAAACAACTTTGTATACTTGCCTAATTTTCTAGAAGTTGAATTGCTATTCATGGGAATACACTTTTTAAAGTTTTTTTAAATACAGAAAAGTTGAGTCAACTGATGCTGTCACCAGCAGAAAGGACATAAGCATGTACCTTTCCCACGCTCTTGCCAATAGTGAGAATTAGCAAACCTCAAATTCTTCAACAAGTGGATAGAAGAAAACAACAGCTTGGTTTTTTCACATCTCTTTCACTACTTATGAAGGCGAACGGCTTTTTATAGGTTTATTAGTAAGATGATCATATAATTTATTGTCCAATCTGGGGCGCTTTAAGAGTGAAAGGGGAAAAAAACCTCTAACTGGAGGATCAGCAAATGGAGAGTGCAGTCACACCACTTACTAGACATTTGCATTTCTTAGTTTGAGAATGCCTTGTTGGTAGCTTTTACTTATTTTTCTATTGCATTGTCTGTTCTCTTCTTAATAATTACATAAAGATCATGTTACAATAATAATATTAACCCTTTGTGATATATGTTATGTATATTTTCCCAGTAGGTTGTTTATCTCTAATTTTGAAAGCAAAACAGAAACGTAGCTTTTTAAGTTTCAGATTTCTTAATTAAACTTTTTGAGATCATTACAGATTCACATGCAATTATAAGAAATAATCTAGGCAGATCCCGCCTGCTCTGAGTGGCCTCCAATGGTAACATTTTGCAAAACTATAGCACAACATCACCGCCGGCTATTGGCATCATTGGTCATGTTGCCCTCTTGCAGTCACACCCACTTCCCTCCCACCCTCTCCCTAACCCCTGGGAACCACTAATCTCTTCTCCCATTCTGTAATTTTGCCATTTCAAGAATGTTACATAGATGCAATCCTACAGTATGTAACCTTTCGGGATTGATTTTTTCAGTCAGTGTAATTCTCTGGAGATCCGTCCAGCTTGTTCCGTGTATCAATAGTTTGTTCTTTTTTATTACTAAGTAGTATTCCATGGTACAGGATGTACCACAGTTTGCTTGACCATTCACCCTTTGAGAAACATCTGATAGTTTCCAGTTTTGACTACTATAAAAAAAATAAGCTACTATAAGCATTCATAGGCAGATGTTTGTGTGAACATAAGTCTTCATTTCTCTAGGATGAACACCTAGGAGTGGAACTGCTAGATCCTATGATAGTTGCATGTTTAATTTTTTTAAAAAACTGTCAAGCTGTTTTCAGAGTGACTGTACCATTCTACATTCCCACCAGCAAGGTATGAGTCACTCAGGTTTGTTTGCATCCTTGCCAACATTCGTTGTCACTATTGTTTATTTTAGTTCAGCTAGGTGAGTATTGGTATCTTCCTGTGTTCTTAATTTGCATTTCCCTAATATTATTGATGTTGATCATGTTTTCAGGTGCTTATTGCCATTTGTATATTCTCCTCAGTGAAATGTCTTTTCGTATCTTTTGCCCATTTTCTGACTGGGTTGCTTGATTTTTGCATCGTTCCGTTTTGAGAGTTCATTGTATAGTCAGATAGTAGTCATCTGTCAAATAAGCTGTTTGCAAATATTTCCTCCCACTGTGCATCTTTTATTTTCTTCCTCTTAACAGGGTCTTTCACAGAGTATAATTTCTACATTTCTAATGTATTAATTTTCCCTTTTATGAATTATGCTTTTGGTGTCATCTAATAACTCTTTGCCCTGGATCCCGAAGATATTCTTCTGTGTTTTTTTCTAACAGTTTTATAACTATACATTTAACATTTAAGTTCATGATTCATTTGTGCTAATTTTGTATAAAGCGTGAAAGGGAAGTTAGGTTGAGGTTCGGTTCAGATTTTTGCTTATGGATATCAAACTGTTCCAGACCCGCCATCTTACCATCTTTTTTGCTTTTTTTGTCTATTTCTAGGTTCTCTGTTCTGATCCATTGATCCATGTGTTGTTTATACCTCCACTAATATCACACAGTCTTGATGACTGTAGCTATATAAGAAATCTTGAAATCTGGTAGACTGATTCATTTCATTTTATCCTTCTTTCTTTCTTAGCTATTCTAAATTATTTTCCTTTCTCTATAAATTCTAAAATAATCTTATCTATGTCAACAAAAGTCTTGCTAAGATTTTGGTAGAATTGAGATAAGCCTTATAGTGGGCTGAATGGTGGTACCTCCAAAAATATATGCCTGTCATGATCCCTGGACCCAGTGAATGTGATTTCATTTGGAAAAAGGGCCTTTGCAGATGTATGTGTTTAAGTTAAAGACCTTGAGGTGAGATCATTCTGGACTATCCAGGTCAGACCTAAATCCAGTGGAATGTGTCCTTGTAAGAGACACACAGAGGAGATGACAGAAAAGGAGGAAGCCATGTGATCACAGAGGCAGAGATTGGAGTGGTGTGGCCACAAGTCAAGGAATGCGGACAACCTCAGCAACAAGCAAAGGCAGGGAAGGATTCTCCCCAGAACCCCCAGAGGGAGTGCTGCCCTGCCACCACCTTGACTTTGGACTTCTGGCCTTAAGAACTGTGAAAGAATAAGTTTCTGTTGTTTGAAGCCACTCAGGTAGCAGTAATTTGTTCCAGCAGTTGTAGGAAACCAATAGCAAGCTGTATAACAGAACCCAGATCTTATCTAAAGCTTCTCTTTTTAACGGGCTTTTTCTGACACTGCTCTGGCAGGAGGTGGGGACACGGGGTACTCCTCGTTACGGCCAGGTGAAGGTGGACGTCCAGGTCCTCACTCGGCCTCTGTGGACACCGGGATGGGGGGCTCCTTGTTACTGCTGGGGACGACGGGAGTTCGGCTCCCCACACAATGGCCACTTACACTGTAGGTGGGGTGGGGACTGTTTTACAGGCCAGAGGAGACGCAAGTCCTGGTTCCCTTCTCGGCCTTCTCTGGCAGTGCCCTGTGGGGGTGTGGGGACCCCGACACAGCCTCTCAAAAGTGGAAGTGTAGGTTCTCACTGGGCCTTCGCTGGCACAGGGCAGGTGGGACCACAGTTTTTTTTGTGTGGTATTTGGCTGAAATAGAGCAATTATTGTCTAAAAGTTTTTTGTCTTTCTAGACGGCCCCTTTCTTCTTGCTCTGAGTAGAGAAAGCACTTTTCTTGAGGTTTTTTTTTTTCTTTCTTCTCTGCTCCTATTGGCTTTCTGAGTTGCTGGCTCCTTCAGCTCCAAGCTGGGATATATGAGGCAACAAGGAAACCCAGGGAACTCAACACCATGTCATTTCTCAGGTCCCGAGTCCCCCAGCTGGGCTGCCTTCTTCTCTCTGCCTTTCAGGAACATCTTATGTTTGTTTTATATCTAATGTCCAGGGATTTTATTTGTATTTAGTGAAGAAATAGGGAAAAGTACATCTGCTCCATCATCCAGGAAGCAGATGTTTATTTTATTTTTAAAAAATAACTCACAGGACCTAAAGAAAACGTCACAACCTCTCACTCCCATTGCTCACCCTCACTGTACTCTCCATGAGTATTAATAACTGCTGGTTCTCCGAGTGTCTGGCAGCGACATAATTCAAAATAGAACGCTCACGCCCTCCACTTTAAATTTTAACTTAAGGTAAGTGTTTTTTTAATAGGTATTATATTTACCTGGATGATTTAAAGAGGCATATAGTGAAAAATCTCCCTCCCATCCTTATTTCATAGACACCAGATTCTCTTCTCTAGAGGCAACCAATGTTATCATCCTCTTATATATAGTTGCAGAGATATTTTATTCATATATTAGCAAATATGTTATGGCTCTTGGGATAAAATGTGTTATAGTTTCCAGTTATTGATACCCTCTGTGCCAGCAAAGAGGGACACCTGCCTTCCTCCTCGCTGCCTGTTGGGATGGCTTCCTGTGGAAGGGGTATCCCAACCACCCCATAAACAGACACCGCTGTGTAACTTGCTTTGACCGGTGAAATGTGAGCAGAATGTGCCGTCCATATGTGCCCGTCCTAAGCAGAAGGTTCAAAGCCATTGCGAGCTTCCACTCCCCTCTGGCTCTTGCCCTCTGTCACGGGAACAGATGACCGAGGAGCTGCTCTTTCAGCCTGGGTCTTGCAATAAGAAGTTTCATGGAGCAGAGTCTTGGCAAACTCAGGGCCACTGTGTTAGTTATCTGTTAAAAAATTACCCTAAAAGTTAGCAGCAGCCTGATGCTTTTCCACCCCCGCCCAAGCCACCTACCACTCACTACTCCCACCCATGGCCAGGTATCATCTCCCCACTACCACTGGGACACTTAAGAAAGCAGAATCTATATAAAAGGGAGAGGAGGGAACATTCTCTGTAGCACGATGGTGACAGAGAGACTCTCGGATTTACTATGAGGACCATGGGATCGATACATTTGTCCATGGAAACAAAGTTATAAAAGGCAAACAAATCTTACCCCTTTCTGAAGAAGAAAATGGGCTCTGGTTTGCCAGAACAACAACCTGGTCAACCTTTAGCACATAATTTACATTGGCAAGATGCAATGTGAGTATAAACCATTGACTTAGAAGGAACTTGTGCAATGCATACCTTGAGACTGTACCTGTCTTTTACCTGTGTGCACGAATGCACCTGCATGCACCTTGCTCTACACTGGAAGTTCAGAAGGGGCAGGGATTTGTTTCCCTGCAGCTCTAGGGCTCCACTTTGTCCAGAGTCGAGTTTAATCTATGCTTTTCACTGATGAAGAAAGCAAGAGAAAGTTCACTTAACTTCTGTCTGTAGCATTTTTGCAGGCAGGAGATTTGCAGTCACTTACGATCATTATTAACTGCTCGCTAACTGCAATCATTATTTGTCTTAATGGCATAAATGCCTATTAGCTTTCGGTGCTCCCTGTTGAGAAAGCACCGAAGCTCACTTTACATCTTTCCAATTCTCTGAAAGAACCTAGAAAACATGAAGAAAAGAAAACCATTTAGGTAGGTATGAGCCCAGGGCCTAAAAATACCAGCTGGCATGGGTCAAGCACCAGGACTTAGTTTCTGCTGTGAATTTCGGAAATAACACAGGTATTGTGCCTCTTGGGCAGAGGTGATATTCAGTTTCAATTTGGTGGCTAGGAAAGGGGACCATCTTAGCCTGAAATCCTACCCACGAAAAGACTGAAGAGAAGTTCCTCCAAAATGAAATAAAACCGGTATTGTTTAGGCGAGTGTTATTGCCAGATGACATTTCAGTTCAAGCCTGCTCTGCCTAATGCCATGGTCTCCTACTCCAGAGGACGAGAGCAGCCCTCTCGTCCTGCAGGTTCAGAAGAAAGCTCCCCTTTGCAGGTGGCGATGCCATTTTCGGCTTTGGAAGAGAAACAAATCATGTTATTGTCAAGGCTGTTACTGAGAACATAGTGCTCTCAGCCCTCCTGGCTTGGCCACAGTCAAAAGAATCAAACAAAGCTGTTTGCCGTGAATTTCATCTTTCTGGTTCGCCCAGCTGGGATCTCCCCCTCCCCTACCCCAATTCCACTCCCAATTTGAATGCCCTAGAATTGATTCCAGGAACAAGTTAGAATTCCTGCTAAATTCAGACTTACCGATAATGCAAGTCTTTTTAAAAAAGAAAAAAAAAAGAAATTCTGATTTCTGGAAGATCGTGGGCAGACAGCTCCTTAAAGCCCCCCGAGGAAAAGAGGGAGATGGAATGCTCTGTCTGCAGAACTGAGGATATGCACACAGTGTAGGCTTTTGAGCAAATCCCTAATTGCCTTTCAGGACACAGAGGCCCTAGGGCCCCATGCTTGGCTCTGACGCCTGTCACCATTCCCAAGTGAAGCTGAGGGAGTTGGTCTGTTCAGTAAAGGCATTAGGGTCCTACCTGATAATCTCTTGCCTTAGGGCCTGTGCCTAGGTCCCTTATTCATTATACTGCCAACTCCTTCACCTTTGAAGCAGAATAAGAATGTAATAATTGTCCTGTGAAATGGGAAAACACAAAGAATAATGTGTTTCCCAAACAATGCTATTTAACAGTCCATTGGATGGGGAAAACAATGTACTGACAGCTTTCATTACATTTCTTTTGAGCATGCGTGCATGTGTGTGTGTGTGTGTGTGTGAGAGAGAGAGAGAGAGAGAGAGAGAGAGAGAGAGAGAAAACCTGGGGCAGGGAAGAGTCATATTTTCCTTTTGGTATTAAATTTTTCCCTGAAAAATATCATTTGCTAGAACATTCTTTCTAGAAACCTCCAAAAGAAAATACTGGTGTCAGTACAGGGTAAAAGACGCTGTTTAAAAAACGATACCTTTGGAGGCAGAAATGATGAGATTTGAACTCGTGCTCACACTTAGAGGCTATGATTCGAAGCAAGGGATTTTTACATCTCTGAGCTCTCATTTCTAACCCCGCTCTGGGCAATGGGAAAGCTGTAATAGAGCCTACTCAACAGGGTGGTTGTAAGTGTAAAATAAAGCAGAAAGAACCTGTCATGTAGTAGGTGCTTAAAACAACAACAAACAACATTTATTTAGCTTGTCTATGGCAGGCATTGGTGTCAGTGCTTTACCTGGAAGGCGTTGTTGAATCCTCACGGCTACCCTGAGAGGTACATGCTAAAATAACCCCATTATACAGAAAAGTGAGGCTCAGAAAGGCTCTGCCTGAGGATCACAGCTAGTAATGGGGTGGATGTAGGATCTGAATCCAGCCCCGGCTCTAACCACTGAGTCCTGTACGGATATTAGAAACTTAGCCCCATGATCTAGATCTGTCCTGTGAGTGTGTTTACTTTAACTTACAGTATTTACCAAAAAATATTTAACTTAGTTGCGACACTTGACATTGAGAAAGATCTCACAATTCTGGATCTTCAGCTTTTCCTTAAAAGTCTGGAGCTCTCTGGGTACCCTGACCCTGGGTTCTCACACGGCTGTGACGGGCTGGAACTGCAGAGTGGCTGTCACCATTGGACCGTCTGGAGCTCGTGAAGGTTCCCTTACTCCTCATGCTCACAGGCTCACATACCCACTGGGGCCCTAGGAGTGTCTGAGGGTTTGACCTCTCTCCGCTGCCTCTTCCATCCCTCTCCCTCACTGAAGCCAGGAAGCCGTTCAGCAGCAGCCTGCTATCTGTGTGTGCTTCCCTTGTGGAGTAAAATGCCTGTGTTGACGCTCTTCTCTGCTGAATTCTAGTCATTCCTGCCTGGCAGCCCCCAGTACAATGTCAGTGACACGCTGGCGCTCCCACATTCTACGAGGGATCCCCCACTGCTCCCTGCTACTCTGAGGAGCCTGGGAAGACCAGAACCATCCCAGATTTTGAGCACCCGTCATCTCTTAGGTTTGCCTTTTCCCTCTCTTGGCATTCCCATGGAACTATCTCAGCCCTGGGTCTTCCCACCTCTGCCTGCTTGGAATATTGCAGTAGCCTCCCACCTTGCCCCTGCCGTACCTCCCACCCATTCAACACCTTCCTATCCATCTTCTGCGAATCTTTCTATCATGATCAGGGGCAGCTTCATGGGTGTGAGACCTTGCAGATACACAGAACCCCTGCTCCGAGGGAGCCCTCTGCATTTTTAATGCTTTGCTCTTGCAACTTGAAATTCCTAATGGTTCCTGAACAAAAGCCTATGTTTTTATTCTGCACTGGGGCCACAAGCTATGTCCTGTTCATGTTTCAATCCAAGAAGCTTTAATGACTCCTACCCTTAGCAGTGTTTTCCAGTCTTTTTTGAACCATGACACACAAAGAACATGATATTTGTATGCTACAGGGGCTGCCCTAAAGCCCAGACCCCGGTCAGCCATACAGGAGAAAACAGATGTCATGACAAACGGGGACCCTGTGGCATCATACAAAGATGCTGAGTGCACCTGTGAGGGCAGTTCTGGCCTGCTTTGGAGAAAGCCCCCTGAGTTTACCACAGGGCTCCTCAGCTGTATTTCAGGAACTTTCTCCTGCAGTCAGGCTGATCTCCATGGGTTCGTGCACTACACACATTCCCGGCTCCAGGCTGTCATTACTGTGGTCCCCGCTGCTGGGAATAACCACTCCCCTCTCAGTGTCACCTAGATCCTGCCCATGTTCTCAGGGCCACAAAGCTTGCCCTGTGTATATCAGCCAACAGTGCTTTACTCACACATCAAGGGATTATCAATAGCTCAATCTGTGCCAGAACTAAGCCAGTGTGGGGCACACGACTATAAGTGGCATGTGTATGCTCCGTCCACGTGAAGCTTCCTGAAGTCAGCAACGCAGACAAGAAAAGCGGCCACTTCACCGTAGTGTGACCAGAGGGGTCATAGAAGGAGTTTGGGGAGGACGTATTCGTGTCACAATAATTCGTGTCGCTCTATCAAATTACCACCAACTGGGTGGCTTATATAATATTAATAACAGCAGAAACTTATTCTCTTACACTTCCAGAAGATAGAAATCTAAAATCAGGGTGTGTCCGCAGGGCCACGCTCTCTGAAGGCTCTAAGGGAGAACCTTCCCTTGCCTCCTCAAGCTTCTGGTGGCTGCTGGTGTTTCTTGGTTTGTGGCTCACATGGCTCCAATCTTTGTCTCTGTCTACACATGTCCTTTCCCTCTTCCTCCTCCGTATGTCTCTTATAAAGACACTTGTTATTGTGTTGAGGGCCACCTGGATAATCCAGGATGGTCTCATCTCAAGATTCTTAACTACATCTACAAAGACCACTTTTCCAACTAAGATGACATTCACAGGTTCTGGGAATTAGGATGTGGACGTAAGTTTTGGGGGCCACCATTCAACCCACTTTGGAGGGTTTATGACAGAGGCAGCTAACCCCACACTGGGCGACTAGGGGAAGTCAATTTGGATAAGATAACTTTAAACTAAGTCAGGCAAAGAGGAAAAATAAGGGGCTGGGAGAGTTACAGTGTTTCTGGAAATGGCATGTGCAAAGCTCCCAATACGCATGTAGGCATGCTGGAATTCTAGAACTAAAGGAAGCTAAGTGTGTCTGGAGCATAGCGTACACGGTAGAGAGAGCAAGAGAGGCAGCTGGAGAAGGAGTCAGGGCCAAACCAAGATGAGCCTTGTAACCACAGAAAGTCACTTGGGCCAGTGTCATGGGAGGCATTGCAGAGTTTTCAGCAATGGAAGGACATTATCGGATTCAGAAGATTGCTATGGCTGGAGCGTGGGAAGAATGGTTTGGAGCAGGCCAAGACTAGAACCACAGGGACTGGTTAGAAATGTTACATAATCCAGCAGTGCATGAAAAATTAGGATGGTGCAGAAAAAAAGGGAGAAAAGTTGATACCTTCAGGAGGTGATTTGAGAAGTAGAATCAACAGGACTTGGTGCTGATGGATTTCATGGGGAAGTGAAGGATGGGCCCGGGCCTTCTGGTTTGGCCAGTGTTGCCAGGGTTGAGGCAGGAAATGAGGAGGAGGTGCAGTTTAGGTGGGCACTGTGGGTTGAGTTTGAAGGGTCCGTAGGGCAGCCCATTGGAGACTGCTGGTGGGCATTTGATGTTTATAGGTCCGGAGCACACAAGAGAGCTCTGGAGCCCATCTGCACATGGATGGCATTTAAGTCATGGAATGAAGGATCACACACAGGGGAATGGGAGAGTGGAAAGAGAACAGGGCCCAGGACAGAAGGCTCAGGGGCACTGACACTTAAGAGATGAGCAGAGGACAAGTGGCTGTGACAAATGGCAGAAGATGCAGAGGACAATGACTGCCAATGTTTAGTTGTGTGTGATTTTTACCATACAATTGGAAACCTATTGTCAATTGTCCTATTCTATGTCACTCATTTTATATTTTTCTGGACAATACAAGCAAATTATTGTTCTGTGTTATACTGTCTTGACTATTTTGTGTACCTGATAACCAAAGCAAGGTTTCAGACCAGGAGGTCACCTGGGAGTAAGCACTGAGCAATCAGCTGGGTATCAACTGTCCGGCCCCTGAGTTAGAAAACAGGCAAGGGGACACTCCCCATCTCCTCTGATCTTTGATCACCACCAACTAACATCCTAAAAACTTTATTTCTCTTCAATTATAATTAAGTTGCTCTAAATTAGATAGTATCTTTTTTTGCTCAAGCTTATTCCTTCCCCCTTCCTGGTGTTCCTTTCAAGCTAATTAAATCCTGTGGACTATCACCATCCAATAGAACTTCCTACAATGATAAAAATGTTCAATATCTGTGTTATATACTAATAATATGATAGCCACTTGCTGCAAGTAGCTATTGAGCACTTGAATAAGGCTAGTACAACTGAGGAAATGAACTTTTAATTTCATTTCAGTTAATTTGAATTTAAATACCTACATGTGGCTAGGAGCTACCATGTTGGACAACATAGCTATTACTACATAATTTTCTGTGAACTCAAAATTCACTTCCTCAAGGAACATTCCTTGAATCTCACTTCCAAAATCAGACCTGGTCTCCCCACTCTATGCTGTCTAGAATCTTATATTTTCATAAAGTTAATGAGGATTATCATTTTGAATAATAATTTTGTGTGTATTCACAAATTTAATGCCCGTCTCCACTGATAGAACAAGCTCTAGGAGGCAGGACAGGGACTACAGCTATCTCAGTTACTACTGTGTTTCCAGCACGGCGTAAGATGCTTACTGTGTGCTCAATATTTCTTGAAAGAATTAATGAATGATCAAATGATTTGCTAAAATATTTATGGGATTATATACTAAGTATATGTTTACTAAATAGTTGGTCATAGATTACAATCATATAATAGATAATTCAGGGAAGCTAATAGCTCTGACCAACAGAAATTGGGATTGACCGTAGAGGTATAAATTTGACATGCTCAGTTTTAGGTATCTGAAATTTGAGGTGCTGGATCGTATGCTTTTGGCCCTTGACATTGTTATCAACTAATGTCCTGAAGCCTCTTCCAATGCGTGATGGCATGTCCACGTTTCTTCTCACACCATGTCGCTAATGGAAACACCATCCACTGTCTTCATTAACATTTCTCATTCTTCCCTGCATCTTGTATCATTGGTCAGTCTCCCAAAGTTGCTCTAAATCCTCAGTTTGTCACAGTGTACCCATCACAGCACTGAAGGGAGGCCATTCTCCAGAGACCAAAATGCATGAGTCAGCACCCTTTAAATACGTCCTTTTAAAAGTTAAGTTACCCTGTAGAGGACAAGACTTGTACCAGGCAGAAGCTCTGGCCTCTTTGAAGCACCTGGGGCCTCCCTAGCAAGCTCCTTCTCCTATCGTCAGCCCCAGCTCCTTCTCAGCTCTGTGGTTTCTACTTTCTCCTAACAGATGAGTGGCATCTGGAGGGCTGCCTGGGCCCAGCTGAATCCAGCTCCCGCACCCTGGGCAAGCAGAGGGCCAGGGTGCAGTCACTGCAACCCCACGAAGGGCAGTTTCAAAGAACAGTGCTCCAAAGGCAGGCACTCCGTGTCAGAGCCAAGGGAAACATCTGAGACCCGCTGTCGTCCAGCTGGGGTCAGGCAGAGCAGAGAGCCAGTGTGGGAAGCCGGAGGAAGCCAAGAAAGCCAGAGGGAAGGGAAGTTCCAAGGGGCAGCTGGGAGGAGGCTTTGGCAGTTCTCGGTTCCTGCTGCCACTGCAGTGGGCTCCGGAGGCCTTGAGAGGGACTGGCAAAGACGGAGGCCCGGGAGGTAGCCACCAGGAGATGGATGGGGTTCAGAACAGGCAAAAGAGGCATCGTCTTCACTTCAGAGCCATTTACCAAACACTGCGGAGTGTGCTTTGCAAAAGACCAAAGGCAACTGGCTTTAGCTTATATCTCAGGCCCCAGGCAGAGGACAGACAGACACCTCCCTGTACACCCCCAAGACCTTGCCAGACAGCCCTCCAACCATCAGAGAAGCTCACCCCTCACAGCACTGTACCCTGTTCCACCTCCCTGAACCCCTTCTTGGCCTCCAGGAATGGCAAACTGTCCTTCCATGGCCAAAAGGCCCTGATCTCCCCCACTCCACTTCACTGAAAAGCCATCGCTCATTAATATTCCTCACACTTCCCTGCGTGTCACATCATTGCCGCCTTCTTTGGGTTTTTTTCATAAGCCTAAAAGCTACTAACAGATAGGGAGTGAATAACTTTATGGTGGGTAATCTGCAAGCAATCTAATTTACCGTAAACAAGAGTCACAAACAGGAAAGTGTGGGCATCTCTCAAGGGTCTTGGTGGCAGACTGGGTGATTCCCAGAAGAGACTGAAGCCAGGCAGAAGAGAGGACGAGTGTAGCAACCGATGTAGTCAGTGGGTTCCGATTTGGCTGGAGCAAAGGCAAACGAGCCTTAGAAATGAATGAATGAAACCTTGCCCAGGTCTGAGAATGCCGGTGGCCTGGCTTGTCCTGTTATCACGTTTACACATAATTCATAGTCTTGGTCAGCTCCGTCAGTGGTCAGGCCCAGCCAACCTGGAGAGGCCTATGCAGTCCCCCAGGGCCCGATGGCCAGGTGTGCTCTGCCTGGTCTCACCTCAAAGAAAAACACTGATTTACCAAAAGGGCCCCTGAGGCCTTTAAGCAATCAGGTTCTGTGGCCTCTGGGAAGCTTCTGCAACGCCACACTGCCAAATGGTCCCAGATGCCCAAGTTTTAGTCATAAGCACTAGCATCAATTGCCTGCAGCACACCAGGTGCTTGCATGTAAACTGTGTCGCTTCATCTCGTTCCAAAATCTCTCCCCCTCTTCTCTCAACCTCACAGGCTCGTATTGAAGTCATGATTCCTGCCTTTATTTCTGACGGATTCCTCTGCCTCATCCACGTGAAGGCCTGAATGAACTTGCAAATGTGTAAATCTGAGCAAGTCACGCCCCTTCTTAAAACTCTGTGTGTCTCCCAAGGTCCTTGGGGTGAAAAGGCCTGCTCTCCTGGGGTTGGCATTCAAGGCCTTCTGCTGCCCACCCCTGAGTAGGTGCACCCCCTGTGCCTTGCCACGGGGACCCCTCCCCGAGGCCGCCCAGCAGCTCAGACTCGTGCTTTATAAGTGCCTGCGTCCTACTTTTCTCCCCGAGGTCTTCCTGACTGTGCCTTTCACGGTGGTGTCCCGCACCTGGGGACAGACAAACCTGCAGGTCGCACGTCCTTTTCTGATTACACGCACTGCACTCCTGTGACCATTTGTGTCGTTCATTCTCAAAGGAGGCGATAACTACCTCGGGGGAGCCAGAGTTGGTTCTTTGTTGGGGAAGCTGGAAAAATTTTACTCTTTTTATTATAAAGCACAGATATGCATATAGTACATAAACAAACAGAGTGTGCCTGTGATATTAAAATTTCATAGCTTGCCCGGAGGAGAGAGAAAAAATAATGTCTACTTAGGCTCCTTAAAGGCCAATAATGAAAAAGAGATTGAGAAACACTGATTTGCTCATACTTTCTCACCAGCTTCACTGAGCCTTTTGTGAATCTCAGGGCTGTTGCTGTGCCTGACACAGGGTGTCCCTGAAGAAATGCTGACTGTGGAAAGCTGAATGAATGCATGCGTGAATCCTCCCCATAATCCTGCAGGGTGGCATTGCTGTCCCACTGGGGGAAGAAAAGGACACAGGTACTAAATACTGCTCCCAAGACCATCCATGTTCCAGAAAACAGTAGAAAGAAGCATTTTAAATTCAGGACGTCTAAACTCCAAAACCGATACTTTCTCATCTTATTTTGGTATAATTGACAGAATTTACACAAAAACAGGAGAATATGTTTTTCAATTAGCCTTCAACATTCAAGAATGTTCTGGCTGGAATATCTTAAGCCAATTTGACTATCCAAGAACAAACTTGGGGAATCAAGTCTATGGCACTCAGCAAAGATGCCGTAGCACCATGATGGGTTTTGGTAGGAACAGTGGCCTTCTACCCCACGCACAGTGGGAAGACTTCAAGGTACAACCAGGTGTAGCTGTAGCCACACTCTCAGCCTGTACTTCTGAGCCTTGCAGTTAATCTCATTAACTTAAATTTTCTAAAAATCCGACTTTGAGCCTCTCCTAGGTACTCAACCGAGCAGCACGGGGCTACTCTGCCCTTAGAAGATGAGGCTGGTGGAATAAGAAAACAACACACACATTATAAAAGATTCAACAAGATCACAGTCACGAGACTTGTGAAATTCTAGGCCAGGAGATGAGCCACAGTCGGGATATAATGAGGACAGGAATGTTATTAATAAAGATGCTTTGCTGGTGGAAAGCGAAGCAAAGTGACATCTATAAAATGGTTTTGTGGCTAAATTTGTTGAAGCAGGAGGAGTTGAGTAGCTTAAACTAGTGTTTTATCCTTTCCAAGGTCTAGATGAGGTTTAACATCTGATTTATGAGTCTGTTTGTTTAATCAAACTTTCCTCATTTTCCATTCCGTAGCTTAGGCGCAGAAGCAAAGCAGGGGGAAGAATCCTGGCTGTGCAGAGGTTCGTCCTCCTGGGACACAGCCTTTTGCTTTTAAGCACAAACACCTCACGTATGAAGAAAAAGTGTGCTAATCGTAATGAACATCTCGATGCAATTTCACAAAAATGACAAACGCTTGTCACCACAACCCAGATGAAGACATAGAAGAGCAGTGTCGCCCCAAAGCTGTCCTGGTGCCTTCTCCCAGCCTCTGTCTCCCCTCCCATGTCACCAGAGATGAGTTGTGCTTCCTTTTGAACTTCAAAGAGATGTAACGATACCCTGGATACTCGGTGTCTGACCTCTTTTGCTCAATATATGTCTGTGAGATTCATCCAGATTGTTGCACATAGCAATATTTTGTTCATTCTTGCTGCTGAGAAGCATTTTGTTGTGTGGATTTGCCACCTTTATTTGCCCATTCTATGGTTGAACATTTGGGTTGTTTGGGTTATTACGCATATAGCTGCTTTGAACATTCTTCCCACATGACTTTCCATAAGCATATGTACTCATGCATCTGTATATCCAAGAGTGGAAGTGCTAGGTCATGTGGTACACACATGTTCAGTGTTAGAAGATCCTGCTAGATAGGTTGGAAAAGTGACTATGACAACTGTATGCTAACACTGTATGCTAGCCTTATGTAAGAGTTCCAAATATTACAAATCCTCTCCAACACTTCGTATTGAATGTCCTTTTCTTTTTAGCCATTCTGGTGCCTGTGTTCTTGAAGCTCATGATTTTAATTTGCATTTTCCTGATGATTAATGAAGTTAAAGACATCCTTTCATATGTTTATTGACCATTTAGACTTCCTTTTTTGTCAGCTGCCTCTACAAGCTTTTTGCACATTTTTCTGTTAGGATGTCTATCTTTTTCTTATTAATTTGTAGAAGAACTTTACACATTTGGATGCAAGTTTTTTTTTCAGATATATGATTTGCAAATATCTTCTCCCAATCCATTGCTTTATTTTTCACTCTCTTAATGGTGTCTCTTGATACACAGAGATTCTTATTTATAGCATAGTCTAACTTACTGATTTTATGTTTAGTACATTTTATGTACTGTTTATGAAATCTGTCTCTTGCCCACTGCCATGAAGATATTCTTCTGCATCATAATATTGAATCTCCCAATCCATGAGCATGATCTATACTTTCATTTATTTGGAACTTTGTCTTTTTCAGCTTTATTGAGGTATAATTGACAAATAAAAAAAATTGTGTACACTCAAGGTATATAACGTGATGTTTTGATAAATGTATACATCGTGAAATGATTGCCACAATCAGGCTAGTGAACATTTCCATCACCTCACATAATTACCTTTTTTGTGTGTGTGATGAGAATACTTAAGATCTACTTAGGTCTTTTTCAAATTATCTCAGTAATGTTCTCTAGTTTTTACTATAAAGATTTTGCACAAGTTTTGTTAGATTTCATTAAACTTTGAGTAAATACCAAGTACCTATCTTTTGAACTGCACGAGATATAAAAAAAGAAATTTTGAAATATATGCCGTGACTTCAGAATGGTTTGGTATAATTGGAGGACACAATTGCAGAGAAATGAAAAGACTGAACGCTAATGAAGCCATCTCTGTGTGATGGCAGACCTGTGGGAAAGAAAGGGACAAGTGACAAAAGTAGGCTGACATTGTCGATAGGGATGCCGCACAGAGGATATAAGATTTGAGATGGGCTTGAGGGAGGAAGGGCATTTAGAGAGTGGCGTGGAGGGAAGCATTCCAAGAGGGAAAGCTGGAAGGAACCAAGCTTTGAGGTTAGAATGAACAGGGCATGCTAAGGGATTAAGATGGCACTGGTTGACTTAAGTGTACACTCTAATTCATGAATAGAGAGAGAAAAGATAAAAAGTCTTTTGCTTAGAGGCACATAAACAAAAGAAGAAAGAGTATCAGGTCTGCCTTGGTGGTGAAGTTTGGTATCCTGGCCCCTGAAAGGTGACTCAGCAAGTATTTACCTATCCTTGCTTGGCACTAATTGGCAATCATATGGCTGCCTTTACCAACTTCCTGGTAGGAACAGATATTACATAAGAACTCCCGGACACACACTTGAACCAGAGACCCTATCCAAGAAAACTTCTAATCTGGAAATGAACTACGTCTTATAGAATGTATAGTCCAGAGAACCTGACATACTAAGCCTGAGCTCAGAGACGAGCCAAAAGGCTTAGACCCAGCCCCTACCGCTAGGTGCTTCTGAGAGGGCTGCATCCTAAAACCAAGTAGCGATGAACACTCTATGCCCCAGCGGCAACAGCCGGACTTCCTGGAAGAAATGGAGCCGGAAGTGGGCCTTCAAATTGTAGATCACTGATTGGGTTTTTGATGCCCCATCTCCATCCTAATTGGGGCATAGTCTTGACAATAGCAAAAGAAAAATCAGCAGTCCTGGGGCAGCTCCAAAACACACAGAGTCGGGGCCTTAAGCCTCCTGGGAGCTACTGGAATGAGTAAGGAGTGGAGTAGCCAGAACTGAGTTCAAATGATAAGATTCCTAATGGGACATGAGTATGCATTTTGCCAAGATTTAGTCTAATTTTGGAACCCAGTTGGAAACTTCTGAACGTCATGTTCCATTTGGCTCTGGCAAAACACAGCTCTGCATTGCTTTGTGTTTATTTTATCCCTCAAGATCAGAGCATAATTTACTTCTAGCTAGATTTTTGTGTTTCGCACAAGCCTCCATTTAGAAAAGCAAGCTGATTTTTTTTTTCTTATAGGTCCCTAGGGGGAAACAAGATCTACACAATGGAGAAAGTTTCCACTAGAAAAACATGAATACCCAATATAGAAAATTTACGCAAACAGAAGCACCCAGAGGAGAAATACTTTATAAAGCCTAAAGTATGATAAGTCCTCAAACTTGGCATAAAACAGTAGAGATTAGGTCCAGAAAATCCTCAAGACTCTCTTACTTTTAGACAGTACAACATCTTCTCTAGCACCTACTCCTTGTGAAAATTTCTTGCCATATATAAACAAATAGTTTAAGAAGATATATTATAACTTCCCTTGGAACTATGTCCTCTAAGACTTACAATGAGGATGCTTCCCTATTGGTACCCATTTCCATCTTTATCTCATTTTTGTTTTACTCTCCAATGAACTTCTTTGTCTTCATTGGTATAAAACAAAATTCTCCTAAAGGAGGCCTACAACAAAACAAAAATTAAAAAGAATTGGGTATAAGGCTGTATTAATCAGGACTCAAGAAACCCAACTTGAAATAACTTAAGCAAAAAACAAACAAAAAAAACAAAAAAGTGATTTATTGGCTCATGTAACTAAACAGTGTTTTCTACCACCACCAATTGGAAAGGTCTCAGAGAAGGACTCTGATTGGCCCAGCTAATCATGTGCCCAACTCTGGACCAATCACTGTGACTGGACTTGGTCACATGCTCACATGGCACGTGGTCAAGGAAGATGAATTTATTTCCAGAAGAAAGAAGGATTGTAGATGGCCACTTCGGGAACATTGTAAAACTGGCAAATTTGAAAGAATCAAAATGAAATGCTCTTACAATGCCACAGACCTAGTATGTTAGATTTTGGAGAAAGTATTATTTCTTTAAAAAAGACAAAGGTGTCAACAAAAGAGAATGTCATTATCATCAGCAGTGCATTAGCACTGATTCTCCATGAGATCTGTTCTAGAATGCCACAGCTACTTCCTCTGTGGACATCTTAAGGGAACCAAGAAGGCAGCACACCATGATGACTAAGAGCATGAACTTGGTTTCTCATTGAATCAAGGGCAAATCCTGGCAGCGTCACTTGTTAGCTTTGGTATTTGGGCAAGTTACTAACTTTCTTAAGCATCAGTCTTCTCATGTACAAAATAGATGTAACAATAGAATTTACCCTTGGGGCTATCGCAAGGATTAAATAATACACATAAAGTGCTTTGCATAATGTCTAGCACTTAGTTGAAGATCATTAAATGTTTACTACTGCTATTATTATTTTCATTATCACCATTGTCATTATAATTATTAACAAGACTGCATAAGAATTTTAAGGCTAGAGAGTTCTAGGATGGGTGATAGTGATGATGTTCCATTCTACCATCTTTCTGGAACAATAAACATCTCATTATATATCCTCTCCACTGATACGCAATCCTACCCTTTGCCTTAGATCTGTTTCAACTCTCCCTCTTCCGCCTTCCATAATTTCTCTTCTTATCCACTGAGGCATGAGACACTAATAGACCTGGGCAAAAAAAGCAAGATAATGGTGCCCTTGACACTTGTTCTAGCCTCTCCAAAAGAGATTTCACAGGCAATTGAGGTCCAGGAAATTGCAGCTTTAGGAAGTGTGTCTTCACTGTGAGCAACAAAAGATAATTCCTCGGAGTGCTATCAAAACAATTGACCAACTTCTGGAACCAGTTGGCAAAGTAATGTGTAACCCCACTATGTTGCAAAGGAAGCACCTCTGAGGACCTGTAGAAAACTTGGAGTCTTCACAAAGACTGCGTTTCTACATCCTCACTAACTCTATTATATTTTACTTTTCATAAAACATTCCAATGAAGACTCCGGAAAGGGGGATGTCTCAACAGAGACTGATTCCTTCACTTCTGCTGCAGCTGTCAGGGAGCTCTGTAGCCTGTAGATTTAGGGCATAGAATTTTTTCAATTAAGGAAAAGAGCTCGAGACAAGAAAATGGATTAGCCTTTGAGTTTGCCCTCTGTGCTCCAGTGAATGTCTATGACAGCAATGACTCGGTATTCAAAGTCTTCTTTTTTAAAAGAAAATTTTTTATTATATTATTTTCTTTCTCATTATGAAAAGCAGTTAGAATACCACCTTATATTTACATAGGTGTTATAGCAGTCCTTGGAAAGTGCTACAAATAAGGCCATTCTCTTTCCCTTCAGAATTCCTGTTGAAAGCAGCATATTTTCCTCACACCAGTTTTATAGATTATATAGTCTGTTAGAAACGTTGCCAAGGCCAAAACCTGGGTTTTCTTTGGATTCAAAATGCAGTATTACGTTTCCTTTCTATTAGAAAAACAGCATTTCTAAGCAAAAAATGGGCTTTTATGCCTACTGCTTAAGTTAATTGCCATGAGAAAGAACTCAGTTAAGACTTCTTGCTTTTCAACACAGTAAAATCATCATTTTCCCATTTTCTTACACACTCTTTACTCCCATAAGTGGGATGGTGGTTTAGTATCCTTTTGATAGCGGAGTCATGTGCTAACAGTACCACTAAGCATTGCTCTGTTAAACTCATGTGTGTCCTTGGTCACAATCCATTTCTTCCTGAGTGCCACAGTCTTAAATGTTTGGAAGCCACATACCTAGTCCAACATTAACTTTTTTTCAGATGAGAAAAAAACTAAAGCTTGGAGCTAATTAGTGACATTGAATAAACAATAAGGCTGTAGTTTTCAGGTTTTGTTGTTTTTTGGGGTTTTGTTTTTAGCATTATGATAGTGTTGGACTGCTTAGTATAACATAGCTGCTATAACAAATGAATCCCTAAATATCAGTGGCTTAACACAATAAACATTTATTTATCACTCGGGTGACAACACAGTGTGGCCTTTCCTTGTCAGCAGGAAATCACTGCTATCCTCTGTGCAGTGATTCAGGGACCCAAGACCTGCCATTTTGGAGCTTCACCTCCCAGTTGGAGGTGATTTTACCCCTTAGAGGACATTTGGAAATATCTGGACATATTTTGATTGTCACTGCTTGGGGGGATATTCTTGGCAACTAGTGGGTAGAGACCAAGGATGCTGCTAGAGCATCCTACAATGCACCAGGGCAGCCCCACAACAAAGACTTTTCTGGCCCAAAATGTCAATAGTGCCAAGGTTGAGAAACACTATGCAAGGGACTTGCTGTCTTCTGTATCTAGCCAGCTACATAGGTAAGAGAGGGGATTGGTAAGTTTGAGCCACTTTGTAAATGTCTTGGCCTGGAAGCCACACCAGTCATGGAAATCCCACCTAAATGCAAGAGGGGCTGAGAAATGAGTCTTAGGGGGCAGTTGCTTCCGGCAACAACTCTTCTTTGGGGAAGTAAGAATTTTTGCTGAACAGCTAGTCATTGGCAAGAATCAAACCATACGTACATTCTCCTGGTTGCACCCAACATTGTTGAAGCACGGTGGGGCTAATAAAACAGGTAATAGATAAAAGCAGCCCTGATCTCCTCCTTGGGCTCCAGATTCTCCTGTCCAGTGTCCTGTTCAACAGATCAAGTGTCAAGAACAGCACAGTCAACCACAATTTTGATTCTCCCACCAAAATGTAATTTCCCTCCCATCTTTCCTATCTCAAAAAATGACACTATCCTCCTCCCCACTTTCTCACACCCTCATCCAATTGTTACATCAGTCTTTTTAGCTCTACCTGCAAGATATGTCCCTGCAGGTGTGACCATGGGCCACCATCTCTTGCCTGAACTATTGCAATAACCTTCTAATCAGCCTCTCTGCTACCTCTCTTATCCCACTCTAGTCTACTCACCCACAGAGAGGTCTTTATAATGACAAAGATGACGTCTTCACAGCTGGCTCCAGATCCCTCTGCTGGATAGCTCAGCACATGCCCCAGTAAGGATCTCGAGAGACCCGTTTACCCATTTGTGTCACTCATTTATCCTCTGGGGTCTGCAGACAATGCCTGGACTGCTTCTGGCAGTGGGCTGGTGGTTTTCACATTCACTGTGGTTGCCTTCTACAGACCCTTCCAGGTACGAGGGAGAGTACTGTGAAAACAAAGGGTTGATTTGGCTAAATGGATAGGCTAATTCACCCAACCCACCGTCCTCACCGTAGTCTGTGAATCCCATTGCCTGTCAGCCTCCTCTCCGGCCTTTCTCCACCTCTTCCACTTCGCTGCAGACACCCTGGCATGCTCTCTGTCCCTCTGCTCGGTCTCAGGCCTCCACATTTGCTGTTCCCCTTCCTTCCCACCTCTCCGGCCCCAGGCAGCACCTCCTCAAAAGGGAGCACACTCCTGCATAAGCTGCCCCCAACCCCGCCCCTTCCCTCTGCATCATCGTCTCCACAGCACTCACCCGCCTCTGGTGCTGGTGTGTTATTAATATTTGTTCCGTCTCTGCATTGTTTGTCCCCTGACCAGAAGGCAAGCTCCGTGAGGGCAAGGGCTTTGTGGGTCCTGCCCCCGACTGTATCCCCGGCTCTTGAGGAGTGCCTGGCATATAGTAGCTACCAACACGCAGTCGTTGAATAAATGAATGAACAGAATAACGGAGCCTTAGAAGATGAGGAAATGGAGACTATGCGGTCTTGCCCAGCTCCACAACCCATCCTGTAAGGCTCACACGTCGGTCTCACGGATCACACTCTGCCCTGCACCCGCCAACCTGTCTTCTTACCCAGAGGAAGAGCTAACCGCAGAGGCCTCCTAGAAACATGCAGATAAATCCTCAGAGGCAGCAGTGAATTCTCCCCCAGGCCAGCAGATGGCTGTCAGCAGTGGGTCACTTCAGAAACCTTGTGTTTTATGGACCCACAAGCGCCCTCTGATATGCTCTCCCAGGACCTATGCACCAAATTGCCATCAGGAGGGGTAGAATTGAAGGCTTAATTCTTTTTAAAAATTGCTTTGGTCCTTCCTGCCCCACACCCTACCTAACCTCTCTCTTTTTCTCTGGAATATTCATGCTGCCCTCTCCCTTTCACTATCAGCCAGGATGATCTGTGCTTTTGAAAACTGTCATGATCTGAAGACCAGATCCCCACTCTGAGGCCTGGCTGGAAGGTCCCTGGGGCTGGCCCTTTGGCTGCTTCCCTGAGGCTCCAGGCAGGCAGGGACACCGCTGGGCACACACGCATGGCTGGCAGACGCCTGGCCTTTGATGTCCTGGTCCATCCATCTTCATTGTCTTTTACAGATTAATTTCTCCATCCCTTCAATTAATAGCTGTTGGTTAAGCACCAAACAAGGCTTGAAAGTGGACACAGGCAGAGGCAAATTTACCTGGAAGTTAATGACAGCTAAGCTGCGGAGCCCATGGTCGCATCATTTTGCAAACTCTGCGAAGGTAAACTATTTTAACTGCAATCGGCTCAGCCTATCTCGCCACACTTGCAAACACCCCGGGTGGGGCTGCTTGGGAGTTGCTGCGGCATTTTTGGAACTCTCCCAAAGTGAAATTGAGTTGGAGATCTTTAATTTGAGCTTAAGGGACAGACAGTACTTATAGGGTTCGCAGTCGCCTCGGTGTGTAGCTAAGTCATTGCTAACCACAGTGGTGTAGGAACTGCTCCTAGAAACACCCCTACAACTCTCAAGCCAACTCATCCGGCGTCGTGATTGGGGGTCACGTAGACAGAAGTCGTACCATGATATAAGTGTGCTTGCCAAGAAGCTGGCCCTAAAATTACACCGAAAACGGAGGATCATCCAGGTTGGAGATTCCGTAATCTCCAGAAACTGATCTATGGGAATTATTCCAGTTATCCAAGTTTGCAAAGGTTTGAATACTCATGAACTCCGATTGAAAAAGAAAATTCTGTCTCTTTATGGAACAAACTTGTGGTAGTAGCACTGTAAACAGCAAAGGTGGCCTTATATGAGTCACATGTTTATGCATCTCTACTATTTAATTTAAAATTTATAGATTAGTTTTGATCAGCCATGTAAGAAGAAAGACTGTATTATCTTTCTATGGCTTCTTTTCTTTAAAATTGCTGTCATATGAACAGGCCATCAAAGAGTGCGTAGCCAAAAAGGTGTGGAGAAAACGGTATTACAGAGGTATGTCAGGCAGTTAACCAATAAAAACAATATGCCATTTTTCTGGATTTTTGTGATGTTTGTGGTATCTGTCAGCATCTAAAAATTCGTAATTTATTTTTATTTCTTTCCTTATTCTAAATACACATTTAATCTTCTTACAGGAGGTCCCCACAGTTGTTAAGCTTCATGCCCCAGGAGACAGGGTTGGCTCCTGAATGTGGGTATAAATGACTTGCTTCTCATTATTAAGGAGCTTGTGATAGACATTAAATGAGTCTCCCATAGAAAAAGCATAGGAAAAATGTGACACTCCTATCTACCAATCCCCCAGTTCCCTCCTCTCTCCTAAATATTAATATAATCTCCAACAAATTGGACTTTTAACATTTTTTTCTCGAGTCAAATGAAGGGGCTAATTTCAGATCAAATTTGAAAACTCTCTTCTTTCCCCTTTGCGGTGAGGAGAACCAGGGAAGCCGGCAGGCGCGACGGGGCCGAGGCTCTTGACGGAGGTGTCTTCCTGGGAAGCGTGCCGGCAAGTGCTAAGAGAGCTCCCGCCTGGTCTTCCTGGGTCAGTCACTCCGAGGGCTGATGACAGCAAGCTGGGAGCTGGAAGACCGAGTGCAGTCTTGCGTAGCGTGAATGGATGTTCTCTCTAAAAGCTGGGTGTCCACGACCTTTCTTCCTTCTCTGCTGAGAACACAGTGACTAGTCAACTTGTCCCCAACCATTCAGTGAGCCTGTGACTTGGGGAACTTGAACTGAAGACTGAGTGCCTAACCGTGCCCCTGCCTTTTATTCTTCCCTGGAGTTGTTTACCTACAATCCATCCAACGGAGCCAGATCACCCATTGGCCACCGACCAACCACTGCCGTTACCATTCCCAGAAAACAAAGCAAAGCACATCATGGTTTTCCTGCAAAAGCTAACCAAAAATGTAAAGGGATTAGAATCAGAACAGTATGCGAAGCAGCCAGCAAATAATCATTTACTATGCAGTCGGTGACCTTTGCATCAAAGGGAACAGGTATGATTACACTGCCTCTTGCAGAGAGGGTGTTGAAACTGGAATTCCCTAGGCCTGACTCATGGCTGTTCACCCTGGTTCCCGGCTCCTCACAACCTTGGTGGGGAGCAGGTCGCCTCTCATAACAAACGCTGGGAAATCCCCGCCTGCAGGCCTGCCTGGGAACACTGGGACAAGCTGCCTGTGTTTTCCTTTGTCCTTTAAAGTTTGTTTGTGCACTCGGCCAGGAGAAGCCTGCAAGCAGGTACTTGAACTGGGTGGAAGGAAAGCTGTAGGGATCAAATAGCGTCCTAGACCCATCGCCAAGGCCAAGGAGACGGACAGAGGCCTCACCGCAGACAGTGGCTGCAGCTGCACTCCAAGGCTGTCATTATTTTCTTGCTGGAACCCCTGAAATACTGTTTGCTTTTGTTTCAAACGTCTGGAGGTGTACCACCCCAGGACAATGATTAAGGACAATCATGTCACAGTGAGGCAGGCTGGCCTCTTTCTGTTTTTCATTTGGGCTTTTCTATTTTCAACACTATATTACTTTGTAAGTGCCCTTTTGTCTGTAGGTATCTTCTGATCCCTGTCTTGGGGTTCCCCTGTCCACACCTCTTCTCACTCCTGGGCTTCCAATGTGAAATGAGACATAAAGATGATCAAGTTCACGATGACGCTTAATTCCAACTCAATGTTTCTCGTAAGTCTAAAATCCTTTGAAACCGATGGGAGAGGAGAAGGATGTGAAACTGGAGAGTATAAACATCTTACAGTCAAAGCCAAGATTTACGAGGGGAATTGCCACACAGAGCTTGGTTTTAAGTGTCTCTTTGGAGCCTGAGTGCCAAATTCTCCCCTTGGCTGCACACAGGTGTCTCCCATCCCTCTGCTGGCACCAGCAGGCAGAGGGGTCTCCACTCTCCCAGGGTACAGGGACATGCACGAAGGTTCTCAAGAGATGGAGCCTAGACCCCCGAGAGCTGGAGGAGGCTGGGGGTGATGCTGTACAAAGTAATTAGCGTGTGGCTCTTCGAGAGAAAAAAAGATTTTTATAGCAGGGAGAAAGCAAGGGAGGAAGAAGGAGAGACGGAACCACAGATTCTGAGTAACACGCCAGGGAGACTAGGCCTGGGGGAATCCAGGCTGGGCCTTCTCTGGCACCTCCCTTTGCCAAAAGTCCAGGCTTTAGAGGGGGACCATTTTTGGAGCCACATGTGAGAATCTGATTCTATTTACGTCAGGCCTTGATAAAATTCATTTTGAGAAGTTCAAAGATTGAAGCAAGACAAAACTGAAAATTCTAGCATCCTCTGGTTCACATGCTTCCTCCCTTGCTTTATGAAGCTTTGGGACAAGCTGAATTAACATAATATGCTTAAAACATCATTTGCCTGACACAGATGGATAGACACACTGTTTGATTCCCTGCTTTAACTATAAATGACTAGTGTTATTATTACTATTGTATCTTGACTTTCCTTTCAAAGAGCTGATTTGAACACAAAACTTAAGTGTGGAATTGCAAGTCATATTTTTGTCTTTCTCAATTACCACACATAAGCAGACACAGCTATAAGCTAAATGAGACAGTGCCGCTGAGATTGGACCCTTGAGGGCAGCTGTCTGCAGCGCAGCAGTGGGAGCTGAAAATCGGGACGAGTCTGGCTGAGTGCCTGGGGCTGGATGTTGTGGTTCGCCTAGACTCCCCACCATGGGCACCCAGGGACAGAGCCAGAGAGCTCTGAGCCCCAGACCTGAACTCTGCACCTGCGGATGATTTAGCTGTGGGAATTACCCCCAAGCCACCGTTTCATCCTTTACAAGCAGATATGATTAAACCATCTCCCAGGGAGGAGGAGAAGACCAAGTGACTCTGTGGTCATCAGTTGACCCCTGCTCCTCTCAGGACCTGAAGAAGTTCTAGTAACTGGAGTTTACAATGGAACAGAAAAAATTTGGAAAGCAAGGCAAAATACTCACCAAGGAACAGTATAGGTCAGTTTACTCGCAGTTAACTTAAGCATGCATGTACACACATAATCAGCTACAATTAATGCCTATGTCTAACTTGTGTTCTTTCAGATCCCTTCTCAGCAAGGGGTTTCAGGAGAGCTTTATCCACGTGCGACTAACCCTAAAGGAGCACCTCTGCCCAGGTCCTTGTAGGACCCTCTTCCTTCCATGTTCATCACTTGGCTCTTTGTGGCCACTTGTCCTCCCCCATCTGCCCCACCGGTGTCCAGCCCATGCTGGGCCACTTGGAACCATCTAGGATGAGATTCCAATTGCAGCCAATTCTTAGTTCTTAAAGTTTAGAGTTTAAGAGTCATCACCTTTATCTCTCTGACCATTGCTGGCCCAAAATCCATTTTCTCTCAGTAAAATGAGAATAATCTCATAGGGTTGTTGAAAAATAATATTTTAATCCAATTAACACTGCACCTGACACCTGTATCGTAAGCAGTTTTAAATGTGAGCTGTCATCCTCCTCCTCATTCTTATGCTACTCTTTAAGGCGGTTCCTAAAAGATGACCTTCAAAACCACCTCAGCAGCTTCTCTTACACTCATACAAGAAAGTTTGATGAATCACCCTGACTCTTGGCAGGAAGAAGGCAACTTTCAAGTGGAGGGTTACAAACAAAACAAAAGAAAACGAAAAACCGATTCCCTGATGATGCAAAAGTCGTCTACTTTACGCCTACTTCCTCAGTCCCACTTGAAACTGGCCCAAGTACAGTTTCACTGTTTAATTATTTAATGCCACAAAGGTAGGAGTTAATTTACCTTCAAGGAGCCCGCCTAGAATCTTTGTCCTAAATTCATGGCGGAACCAACGTAATCTCATTTTAACACATTAATATTCTACACCTCTTTTGGGCTACTTGAATGCTAAGTTTACGTAACCCATAGTGACCTGGTTTCATCTCACCTTCTGACACAGAAACCAGAAGAAATCAACAGGCCTTCTACGGATGGGGCATCCTCAGAGTTGGTTTGTAAACACTAAGATCATGATGTTTGGGATCACACCCCTGACCAGAATGCAGCAACATAAAAAAAGGGACAGGCTACTCAGGTGTCATGGAACTGGGCCGGAGTGAGGTGGCTGGAGTGACTCCCGCACCGGAGAATTGAAGCACCAGGCCCAGATTGAGAGCCTGTGCTCAGCAGACAGGTGCACCCCCTCCGCCAGAAAGACGTGCATTAGCATCTGGGACGATGATTTCCCAGATTCCACCTTCGTCTGTTGACATCTCCCCCGAGATTCTGCAATTAGCTGTGTTTTGATTCTATACTCACTAAGCAACCTTCACATTCTCATTTCAGTTGCTTCAGGCATCTTAATACCCAAAAGGGCTACCCTAGATCATAGAAATAAATATCTCAGTTACTGGACTGGTAGTGCCTATCATCGTGTAGGAATAAATTTGTTTCATAGCCTAGAAATAAATGAGCTGTGAGTTTAGCATGATTCAATCCCTGAAAGTCTAGTAAGCTCCAAGTAGTCTTGAAAAACAGTTTTTATCAGAAACCTGAGAACTGAACTTTAAATCAACATTTTCTTAAACTCTCTTGTGCCTCAGTTTCCTCACCTATGAAGCAAATAACAGTGATGACTTTGTATGGTGTTGTAAAGATTAATAATGTAAATTATTTATATTCATGTATTAAATGAAATGATTTAATACCATATAGAAAGTGCTTAGGATGGTGCTTGTTATTCATAGTAACCCACCGGTGCTAGCCACTTACAAAGAATGCTCTGCTAGGAGCAGCCAGCTGACCTGTCTTTCCTAGACTTTCTTGCACAACCCCCAGAGTGTTTACCTCTTCCAGCCACCTCACTTTGAACACTGGAGACTTCACGGAAAAGCTGCTCAGGGTGGCCTCATGAGCACGTGACCTGTGAGGCTGCATAGCGCCTGCACTTGGTTTTATGTTCAGCTGTTGCCATCCAGAAATTCTTAATTATTTTTCAACAAAAAGCCCCACGTTTTTATTTTGCACTGGGCCCCACATATTATGCAGCTGATCCTAGCTACCCCTCACCAAAGGACCGTCCAAGTGACCTTGGGTGAACTCCAGCACCTATACTTCCTTTCTGGTAGGTTCTGTCCTAGTTCCGTGTTACAGGGACAATTACAAGAGAGGTGGGATTCATACAGCCACAGACCCGGCCTTGCCAATGAGCAGAGTGTCAGCTTCTTGGAAGTGTAGCAACATTTCTAGGCTACTATGCTTTTTCAGGGGTCTCGGCAGACTCAGGAAAAACTAAAAGAAACTCTGGAAGTGCGGAAATGCCTCCGCAAAACAAACTCACTTGGTAATTCGTCGTGAAACGGTTTGGATTACTCAGCGGCACGGAGAAATCGGCTCGGCTTTCAGAATGGAAAGTGAGCCCAGAGCTGTAGCCATTGCAGGGAAAACAGCACAAGGTCACTCTGGCTGGGGCCTCACGATGGTGACCACTGTGGCTTCAGAAAAGCAGCTGGCCCCGAGCAGCCCTCCCAGGTGACAGCCACAGGAGCAAGAGCTTTAGCCCCCACAAGTCCCCCCACCAGTGAACCAGGAGGCTGTCCTGTCTGAGCGTCCCTACAGACACCCACAGGAACTGTCTGCTTGGGTGAGAGGAACTGTGGTTGAATTTGCACTAAATTCAGTAATCTGAGTTAAAGGCAAAGTGCTTTGAGGCTGCTATTGTAAAGTGTTCCTGTCTGAAGTTTCTAAGATGCAGAGGCCCAAGGAAAAATGGATCCTGTAAATACTCGGTCCCGTGGCTCTTGAATGTATGAATGACTTTGTCCATACAGCGTGTCTGACTTTGACACTGGGAGCCATGAAATCACTTCTCCATCCCCAGGCTAGTTCCTATCATATTCTGGTTCTCACATCCATGGCCCTGAAGTGACCACGTCATTTCCCAACGGTGACCCACAGCGCGGATGTGTGCTGGAGCCTTCGGAAAAGCTGCGGCAAGGTCCAGCGATATGTCCTCGCTCTCCATAATCTAGTTGCTTTGAACGTGTTGGTTCGCTTTGTTCTGATTTTAGAATCTGGAAGTGCAGAGCAAGACATTTCTAAGCTGGGAATCTGCCATCCTGTTGCAGGAGTGCGGCAGCAGCCCCAGAGAAATATTCTTCAAGGCGGCAGAGAAAACAAGGGGTGGAAAAATGTTAGTTTATTGCCAGCTCTCCCCACAGCCACTTACATAAGAGCACGTGCTGAGACAGGCTGTCCTGCCCGGGCTCGGGATCAAGAGGAGTTGCACTCCTTGGGGTGATGGCAGAAACAATGTGGGAACCGCAGGGCTCCGGCCTGTGACGTCCAGGAAGGAAAACCAAGTGGTGTGTGGCGATTAGTCCTCTCACAGTGACGCCATGGTTTCCTGCGGTGTTTTCAAGCTGCGGGTGGTGGCTCAGTCTCCAGGAGGGGAAAAGCTCTGTGAACAAGATAGGGCTAAAGAACGGTTCCTCATTTTCCATTTTTAAGATAGAACGATGCACGCACAGCAGTGTGTGAGCTGAACGGTAGAGTCAAAAGTTCAGGTGTTTTCTGGCCTTTCGTATCCATCCGGATTTTCTAAAAGCCACATAAATAAATACTATATCCAAATCGAGGAGTGTTTTAAAAGTTTGGACACAATTGTGTACATTTTGTTCAACTGTTTATTGCAAAGAGAAAAAAAAGAAAAGAAAAGAACTATATGAAGCTTTCTCTTTGCAAAACAAACACACAAAAAAAGAACTCTGCCAGGAAAAAAATGCAAAACCCGTGGACAGATTATGTTTAAGGGTCCAAGGGGACAACTCGCCTCCCTCATGGTGTTACTGAAAAGTAGATGTGACAGGCAAAGGCACAGCAGCCACGAGGCCGTCTACGCTCTTCTCAACGCCCTCCCTCTGAGGGAGACGCCACGGACTCTTTGTGTAGACTGTTCCAGGCTTTAAACGAATATCAAAACAAAAAAAATTCATATGTTTTAACTTAATTTCTAGTTTAAACATGTGCCCATTCATTCTTGTTCCTTCCTTAATAGCCTTCGTGAGTAATTGCCCATTGACTCTGCTACTTGCCAGTCATACCTGGGTGTGCGTTTGTCTTACACCAAACACACCTAACTCTTAGCGTCTGTTGTCACAAAGTTTCTACTTGTTGCTTTAGATGACGAGTTGCAACTAGCACAGTCTTACGCCTAGGAGATACTCAATCAGTATTTTGTAGACGGAGTCACATCTCTCTCTCTTCTTACTTTCCTAGCTTGCCTCACCCACCCCTACTTTTCTTTCTTTCTTCCAGTTCTGCTGCCAAAACTTTGCCTTACCAGCAAATCTACTGAGTAAACCTCTGATTTACAGCATACAAGTAGCACCAGGCCCACAAAACAGAAAAACACACACTTTGGGACCCTAACGTTGGTCTATGTGAGTTGGGACCATGATTTATTTTAACCAAGTTCAAGTTTACAAAAGAGGAAAGGTAATAAGACGCCATGACTCACCTACTGGATCCACCTATAAGAACCTTTGTGGTTTCTCCCCTGGGTCGTTTCCTACCCTTTCTTTCTGCTAGTTCTTCCTCAAACCAGCAAGGACAGGTTGGACTCGGAGAATAATAGTTTCTGATCTTCAGTTCACTTTTCAGACTCTCTAGAAAAGAGGAAAACCGAGAATGAAAAGTTCTAAATTATTCAGGGCTCATGGGTTGCAAATGGAAGAAACATAGCTTGAACCAGCTTAAGCCTAAAAGGGGAATGTATTGGTTCATGGAACCAAACCATAACAAAGGACGGTGACTGAGGGGCCTAAGAACACTCTCGGGACTCTCTCGCTCTCTCTCCTTTTCGCTCATGGCTGATGCCGTTTCCCCAGACCTGCTCCCCACTGCATAGGTGGGGAGGAGGCCGCCAGCAAGGCGCACCTCCTCGCAGCCAGAGACTGAGTAGATGGGAGTCCCTCTGTCCCCACGCATTGGGAAAATCCCCTAGGAACTGACTGGCCATTCACTGTGACATGCTCCCCCTCTGTGGCCAGGGAAGCAGGGTCTGTGGCCAGAAAGAGCAAGGTGGGGAACAACCTAGGCAGATGGAACAATAGCATCTGAAGACGAGAGCTCTGGGAAGGCCAGCAAGTTCACAGGCAGATGATCCCTCCCTCCCATCTGCCCCTCCCCCTGCCCATCTTCACAGCTCCATAAGGGAGGATTAAATGTTGCATGTGAAGATCTCAGACCTTCCACTTGAAGACATAATAGCAATCAACACCCTTACCACCCACAGAGAAAAGATCAGAAAGCATAGTTTGCCTGATTTTCCTACCAATACCAAGAATTAGTTAGAGATGAAATTTGGGATTCACAGACAATCGTAGATGTGGAGTATTAGAAAAGATTTAGGGGAATCTAGACGATTTCCTTCCTACTCCTAGCTAGACCTTCACAAAGGAGAGTGACAAAAGTCTCATAGGGGGTCTTGCATTAGGTATGAGGCTGGACAGGGAAACTCCTAAGGTTCTTTCAGTTCTGAAGGACTGTGAGTCTGTGACAGCACCCCAGCCTGAAATTGGTGATGCCACACGTACATTGTCCAGGACACTCACCACTCTCCCCACTCTTACTAACCAATTTGATTCACCAACAGGCCTCACAGTCAGGAATCCCATCTAGACATCTCTTACCAACTCCCCCTCTGCAAATTCAACCCACACTCTTAAAGTCTGGGAATTCTCAAGCTCTTAGAAACTATAGGAGTCTCCCCTCCCCTTGGTCCTTAAACCATTTTAACCAACATTTGTGAGCCTCCTTTTCTGTACATTTTGGCATTTCTTATTCCTTTCCTTTGTGTCTGGACCAAATTCGCCAGATCATGGCTCAGAAGAGAAGCCTGAGATTGAATACTGTGCAGAGAATTGGGGAAATTAAGGAAGCAAGAGAGAGTGTGCGTGTAGGTTTTTGTTCTCATTTTCCTCTTCCCTTCCTTGGTGGGTAGAGTAACGGCTGCTCAAAGATACTCTCATTCTAATCTCTGGAACCTGAGCATATGCTATGATCACGGCAAAAGGGGAATGAAGAGTGCTCCTAAAATGACTTAAAATGAGAAATTATCCCGGATTATCTAGGTGGGACCAATGTAATCACAATGGTTTTTAAAAGTAAAAGAAGGGGGCAGAAGAGGAGGTCATCTGAGTGACACAGGGTGAGAAGGACTCAGCCTGGCCTTGCTAGCTTTGACCCAGAAGGGCTGTGAGCCAAGGAATGCAGGCAGCCTCCGTTCTGGAAAAGACGGAAAAACAGATTCTCCCTTGGAGCTCCCAAGAAGAAATACAGCCTGGCCAGCACTTCGTCTTTAGCCTGGTGAGAACCATGTAGCACTGTGACCTACAGATTGCAAGATAATAAATTTTTATTGTTTAAGCCACTAAATTTGTGGCCATCTGTTACAGCCACGAAAGGAAACTAGTACACTTTCTGTCTGTTTCATGTGTGTCCTGAAATGTTCTTTAGGTTCTTTGGGGTTCCAATTGCTGGATCATGTTGGGACAGAATAGTATCAAGGTGAAGGAGATTTGACTCTGCTGTTACCTCGCCTTGTGGCCTTGGGTGAATCAGTTTCTCTGGTTCTCAGTGTCCACATGTGCAAAATCATCTCCAAAACTTCTCTCCCTTTAAGTTCAGAGATTCAATATCCTCTCCCTTTTCTTAATAGGGTCGAATGCTCTGGAAGCACCAGCAAACATCTGAGCTGCCCCCATCACCACCTGCCGCAGAGCTTGCACTGGGAGAGAAGGTCCCTGGGTCACAGCCCTCTCAGGGCTCGTCCACAGTGAGTGAGGGGCCAGGCGGTCCAAGAGGCACAGCAGCTGCTGGCCGGCTCGCTCCACCCAGGCCAAAAACATCTAGTGCCAAGTAGGAAGCACTGTGGAGACTGAAGTGCTGGAGAATTCTAAAACCCAAGTGGAAGTGGCCACAGAAATCCTCCCAAGGGCAAGGAGACATGTTAGCCTGAGAGGAGAGATGGGCCCTGGATGAAGATCCTCTGTGCAGACGTCAGGGCAGGAGGAAAGGCCCAGAGTGGGTTGGGCCTCGGGAGTGCATTAGGCTGGCAGAAGAGAAGCTTTTATGGTGGGCATAAGGCCGGAAAGACATGTTAAAACCAGATAATGGGGCCTTGAAAGGTTCTAGGACAGGACATGAAGGCCTGATGCCCTACAGCACTTCTGTGGGACACATGCTAGTACCATGGCAGGCGCGTAACAGGTGCTCACCATGATGGGTGCTCAGGATTTGTTGAATGAGCGAATAAATTTGCATCAACATTTTTTGAGCAGGACATTGCCATAACCCAAGATGAATTTAAGGAAGGTGAGTGGGACCTCCACACACAGAGTGGATTGGAGGAGGCAGAGATGGGATGTCTGGCTGCCAAACTGTTTGAGCTGAAGATGTAGCTGAGGTGTAGGGCAGTGTGGACTGAAGGGAAGGGACCCATGGGCCATTAAGGTTTTCCCTAAACCATTCTAGTGGGGAAGGGTGTCATTTTCATTAACGCAAATCTCCAAGGAAGGAGACCCACCACTTCGTGAATAAGAACGACGCATAACCCAGAGAGGCCAGCACACACGGAGCACAATCCTCGGGCAGCAATTTAAGTGTCTCTAACCCACGTCATATTTTCAGTGAGAATGACCACTAATCTCCGCACAATTATTCCTTCTGTAATCCAAGCTGGTTCTCAGCTCCCGCTTGCCTTCCCTAGACCCAACAACTCTAATTCCCGAACTGCTGTCAGAGTTCCATTCCCCAAGTCTTCTAATTATTTCTGTTTTTCTCCTCAGATCCCTCTCCAAGTTCTCTCTCCCTTAAGTCATTTACCTGAATCAGAAGACCTGGTTTGCTTCCGTCACTCCTCACCTGACAGGTCTGCTTTTCCTCTAAGTCATTGGCAGGAGCACAGCTCTGCTCCAGGAGGGAGACTTGGCCTCATGGGGACACCACAGGTGTGCGCCAAGTCCAGCTGGCCAAGGACTCTGAGTGTCCTTGCCGGGAGGATGCTTCGTAGAAAGCAGCAAGAGCTCACCTGCAGACTGTGTCTGACCTCAGATCCCAGAGGAGCCACCATCCTCTTCCTCTCCATCACCCTCTCTAACCTTCCCGCCTTTGCCTCAGCTGAAGTCCAAGCCAGCAGGGACAGAAGAGTAATTAATGGCCTCAAGGGCTATCAAAGTGCTATTGAGCAAAACCACAGCTCAACAACCACGCAGGTGCTTCCTGCAGCGGGCAGGGAAAGAAGTGTCTTTAGAAAGCCCTAAATAACTCTGGGCAGGGATGTCAACTTGACAAATGGCTCGCGAGAAATAGCCCCGTTGTTCTCTGGTGAGAGCTTCGTCGAGGCTGTGCCGGAGTGAGGGGCAAAGCCCAGGGTGAGTCCCGCAGCTGTTCGCTTGGGGCCGCTCCGCAGCGGGGATGGCAGGGATAAGAAGGTACTTGTGTTTTTTCTCTCGGCCTCTGTCACTTTGACCTTGTTTTCTGATGGTTTTCTTGGTGGATCTGTGCTGATTTGGTCTGAGCTTCATTCAGAGAAGGATGGACACTGTGGGAGATGCTCTCCCCAGCCATGCCCGGCCTCTCTCCCTTTGATGTTGGTCCCAGTGCTTCTTGCCACGTAGCAGCAAAGAACGGGTGCTCCCCACGGCAGCCCCTATTCGTCTCCCTGGTCCCGATGCAGATACCCTTGTCATCCTCCTATTCCCAGCTCTTCAAAGAACTGGCTTATTTAAATGCTTGTCACATGTTGAATGGGTAAGTGAAAATATCCCAAGACCACAGGTCATGACAGCTAGGTTTTGGTCTTCGTTCTTGGAGACCTTGGCCGGGTGCTCAGGGTCTCTGGGCCTCTGTATGCTCGGATGTAAAATAAGAAGGCAAGCTCTCAGGTCCCCTCATCCTCAGACCGTGAGGTCCAGAGAGCCCTGCAGAGGCTGACCGGGCCTGCAGCCAGCTCAGCAGAGAGTGGAACACAGGTGAGGGGGATGCAAGGCATCTGCACAGCCCACAGCAGGAGTGAACAACAGCGTGTCGAAAAGTCAAGCAAAAGACGTGCAATGTTTTCAGTTACGAAGTAGGCCTGGCGCACCTAGGAGCACTAGATGGACGGACTGTGAACAGCCAGCAGGCTGGCACGCAGCCCTGGGCCCATGCCGAACGCCAACAGAACAATTAGCCTCCCTGAGATCACTGGGTCCTCTTCACCAAGGTGCCCCAGCCACGGACGTTAAGTCTTTGGTTTATGGTGTTTTTTCTGTGAAGCAGCACAGCAAACCCACTGTTGGGGGAGGGCTGTCCCACCAGCAGGGGCAATTTTGTGCCATTTATAATGAAGTCCTGGGAGTGTGCTAAGGAGGCCGGCCCATGTGTCCCAACACAGAGCCCATTTCTCAAAGCAGTCATCACCTGATTCATTTTCCCATGCTGGTGCGTGTGCTCTGGGTTTCAATGTCCTTGGTCTCCATCAATTGCAGCTTTGTTAGTGTTAACAGAAAGCAAGACAGATTTGCTGGAAACCAAGGTCTCGTGGATGCCTGACTGTGTACCCTCCTCTGCGCTGAAAGTAGTTGCAAGCTTGAGATTGAAGAGTTCGGTGAAATAGCCTTTTTCATGAAAAGACGTTTGAGCAACTGAAATGAATGGTCGCAAAAGTTTCCAGAAGCTTTAACACTCCCAGTTTCCCCTCTGGGAAGCGTTTTAGGTTCTTGTGTGTAGATCACTGATGCCCTTGACTTCTGAGACTTATAGGGCTGGAAAAATCAGCTAGTTAGGAGTAAACTTTGCCCTTCACTTTTCCTTCCCTTTATTCAAAGAGTCCAGTTACTCTTACACCTTGGCTTAGCTTAGGTGGGTCTGACGGAAGGGGCTTCGTTTCAGCTGCCAAGTCTGCTGTTCTCTGGGGGTTGGACCGACCTTCCTGCTGCAGAGTCGATGCAGATAAAAAGAAAAAGAGATGCTCACGCACAGAGATAGCAACACCTTCATATACCTGCACAGGCACACACACACACACGCACACACACACACACACACACACACACACCATTTGGGTGCAGAGTAAGTACTTATTCAACATGTGTCTTTTCTGAAACACAGATTTTGAAACCACTCAGACCTGGATTTGATTCTTGTCTCTACCACTGGTTAGCTTGTGAGTCTGGGTAAGTTAATTAAACTTTCTGAGCCTTGATTTTCTTGTTTATAAAATGAGGATAATAAAAGGACCAAATCATAGTGTCACTAATGGATTAAAGGAAATAATGTACATAAAGCACTTAGTAGAGTGCCTGGAAAATTCTAAGTGTCCAATAAATGATTGATAATCATAATAACAACAATAAAATTCTCCTCTTTCCTGACAAGGACACATCAGCCCCTTAGCACTCTTTAGAAAATCAGAGTTGACTCCATTTGGGCTTTTCCATAGGGTTCACTATGAGACAGAAGCACAGTGTTAAGTTACAAGCTACCAACATCTAGTGTTACAAATAAGAACTTCTAGAAGAGAGGCCGTCTGCAGTGGTCTGGATTTGAGGGGACCTGAGAGCTTATCTTCTCATTTCAAAGACAAAGATGTGGAGTCCCAGAGATGCTGAACACGGACCCAGTTTCCAGCTACTTATTCCTAATGACCAGAAAATAGTTATCATGAGTCTTGGTCTTGAGATCATTTCACTAATGCATTCTACATTTGGCAGGCATTTAAATAAGCCAATCATTTGAAGAGCTAGGAATAAAGAAAGAAGTCCGTGGTCTTTGTCGCTTTGACGGCAAGAAGTGCGGAGAGCTAACATCTAAGGAAGAGACACCTTTGGGTGCTCAGAGAGAGAGTCTCCCCCTGGCTCCTATCCTCCTCTGAATGCAGCTCAGACCAAATGAGCACAAATGTGGGAGAAGCAAAGCACCTGCAGTGTGCACAGGACGACGGCAGCAAGGCGTCCTCACCGAGAATTCTGCTTCAGGCTTTCCTCCCTGCTAAACCTGCCTCTACCATCAGCATCAGGGAAACCTGAATAGTTTTTGCTCCATGCATCTACCAATTAGCAAAGCTCCAATAGTTTCATAATCTTAAAAAAGAGCCCACAGTTCTCAAACACTCCCTCACAGTGACGCACGTGAGGTATGACAAGAGAGGGACCTCAATGTCTGTTATTACGGAACTCATTGTGTAAAATTAATTCACTGACACAAACACCCATTGCAAAAACCAGCCTTTGACACCACCTTAGAAGTATGAATTTCCCAGACAAGTGCTTCAGAAGGTATTGGTGTCACGCATTAAATATGACATTTGCAGTCTGAGAATCACCCCCAACTCAAACGTAAGCTCCGTGGACTCAGAGATCTACAATGGGTTTTTCCCTGTTGCATGACCAGTGCCTAGAACAGCACCCAGACGTAGCAGCCAATAAATATTTATTGAATGAATAAACGTATTAATAAATGAAGTATGGAGTCTATGAACTATGTACTGTGTGAGTTTGGGCAAGTTATTTACCTTCTCTGTGCCCAGTTTTCTCATCTTGAAAGGATATTTAATTGTCATGGGGATTATTGGTTTAGCGTGTAAATCTCTTTAAAGCAGTGCTAGTTAATGTTGCCTCATACAAATTGTGCTTTTTCTATGTCCTCACAGAGGATTGGCAGATGTTCTGCAATTTAACAGATATGCCTAAAAAAGATTTTTTTCACTCAAATGATCACATTAGAAAAGTCCTGAAAGGATTTTTGATAATTCTTGTTTGTGACTTGGTCTCACTTGTTTTGTCAAGAGTGTATAAGGTGTGTATAAGGTGCTTGGTTGTATTCTCATTGTTTTGCATAAAGCCTGACTTTTGTGTTCAGACTCACCTGTGATACCAGAAGAACCACATTACATTTGGACACTTTTTCTGGTCAGTCCCCTCCTGAAAGACTGGGACATGCCATCCCCCTAGACACCTGGTGATCCTCTAGTGTCAATCCCTTCATGGAAGAAGGCCTCAAAGAGCTTTCCAGATGGTGAGCTGGCCATACCAACCTCCTCAGGCCATGAATTTCACCATCACTGAAGTTCACGGTGGGTCGCAGATAAGGACTCTCATCTAGACTCCTCCAAAAGCTTCCACTCAATCAAAAACATAGTATGTATGGTCTGACTATAATAAAAAATAAGCAAACATAAGAAACAACAACTAGCAAAATGTGTGAATACCTTGTGTCTTGTCTATCAAGGGCGACTTATAGAAATGGATTCACCATATGAAATAGGGACTAAGGACACATAGCATCATATTTATTTTACCAAAGAGAAAAAAAAAGTAATTGAGAACCAGAAATGGAACCCAGCCCCTGGCTCCTGCATCCACTGCTTGGATCCACCTGAAGTTCTCTATTAAAAGCCGAGACATTGAGAACACAGTCATTCCCATATGCTACCACTGAAGAACATTGGTCTGGTTTGGGACATTGCATTAGCAATAATAAATATTTACAAATCAAGAAGAGCATCAGAAATAATGTGGATTTTGGAGTCTGAAAGACCCAAATTAAAATTCCAGCATGTGATCTTGAACAAATTTCTTATGTAATCTGAACACCAATTTCTTCCTCTATAAAATGAGGACAGGAATAGCAACCCAGCAATGTTGCTATAAAAATTACAGATAATATCTGGAAGCTTTCAGTAGCTTGCCTAGTTCATAAATGGTACTTAATAAAGCATGGTGATGATGATCTTCCCTATTCAAAAACACATTCTCAAGTTGAGCAAACACTTTGTCTTTTCTCCCGGTAATGTTAGTACTTAGGAAAACTCGAGGTGCCAAGATTTAATAGCCTATCAGGTCAACTTTTTCAGGGGATCCATTTGTAGAAATTAAATTTGCTGTATTCATTTGACCACAACTTTGAATGGTCCAAAATGAACATTCCCATCTGAAACAGGGTTTGTCTTTCTCATCAACTTAAAACACACACACACACACACACACACACACACACACACAGAGGCACATGCACATGCTTATCCCAGCAATTCATTTCTCATTTTGGTTTGGGACAGAGCCAGTTAGTAGAAGGTTTCAGTGTGTGTTTATTGCCTCTTTGTTCTCCAGCATTTTCTGGGGACTCCTGGCAGCTCTTTGGTCTGCAGCAAGCAGCAAAGCCCTCCAGGGTTGCAAAGCCCAGACAAATCCCAGGCTCTGACCATTGCCTGCAGCTGGCGTAGAATAGCTGGAAGCCTCCCTCCCCCCTCCCCAAACTCTTGCCGAGAACTCTGAGCAAACACAGGGCAGGAGCAGAGCATTTGGCCCCTGGAGCTTCCTCTTACTGGAGTTGTTTTGGAGTCGGCTGTGCTGCCTCTTCCCGGGCCCCACACAGGACTTTTCCCCTTGATACTTGCTGGTTTCTAACAAGCAACTGTTTGGAGCAATGGGTGTGTGTGAGACTCCCATACCTGGCCTTCAACAATGACACTGCTGCTTGCAGACACTGCAGATCCCCTCATTCCACGAGGCCCGTGGGGCCTCTCCAGGTAGACTGACTGCCTGAACACTCAGCACCAACGCAAGCCTCCAAGCCTAACCCCATGAAGCAATCTTACTCTAAGCCTGGAAGCTAAAAAAAGGTCTAGCTCAGGCTGAGCCCCCCCCACCACAGCTCTCTCCGCCTCTCACCATTGTGATAGTGCCCAAAGGCCCAGTGTGCCCGGCGTTATTAAAAGGCAACACGACTCAGTGATCAGGAGCACACTGTTAGCCTGTGCCTGACCAAGATCCAAACCTGGCTTTGCCATTTGGGGAAGCTCTGTGACTTTGAGGCACATACAGAATCTTACTTTGCCTCAGTTTCTCCAACCTAAAGTAAGGATGTCAGCCCATTTCACAGTGTGCTGTGAAGATTCAACGAGGTGATGGCAGGGAAGGGCCTAGGGCACGTTGGCAGTCGATACGGAGTACAATCTCAATGTCAAACGCTGACAGTCCAGCTCTCCTGAGGCTCACTGTGCAGCCCGGCGTGGGGGTGGCTCCGGAGAGCTCCCCGTAACTCTCTCAAGAGACTGAGAATAATGACAGTGGAGTGACATGGAGTCTGTGGCAGTTGTCATGCCACTGGTGCCTTTTCAGCTTTGAGAATGGCTGAAAAGCCTTTGAGTGATCCAATAATTCATCAAACAAACATATTTTAAATGTCAGGCGCTGTCGATGCCCAAGTCCATGGAGACGAAAAGGCCCAGGTCACCGTCCCCAAGTTGTACACACAGGATGGGGAGAGAGGGACACGCCTGATCAGACGTGACGATGCTCGGGGTGACGAACTACGTGAGGCTATGACAGAGATAGTCTCAGGTAGCTGGGGCATCGCCGCAGGTTTCGTAGAAGGGTGGCCACTGAGAAGGGTCTTGAAGAATGAGTAGGGGCTTACCAGGAGGAGAAAATGAGGAAAGGAATTCCAGAAAAAGTGAATATGCAAAGGGACAAAAACAGCAAAGAAAATGCCATGTTTGGAGAACGGTAAATAGTTCAATGTGTTTGGAACGCAAGGGGAGAAATTTGTCTGGAAAGATAGGACCACAGGGACACCTGTTTTGCTGCTGTGCCACTTTGGCCAGTCCATGCAACACCAACATCAGCCTGGCTGAGTCCCCACCCTCAATGTTCCCTCAACTCCAGCCTTGAGACAGAAGGACAGTAATGGGGTCAACAGTCAAGTCTTGACCTGATTTCAACGGTTCTTTCTGCTCTTATTCTTCTGTGTAAACAAATGTCATCTTAAACTTCAGTTTCTTCATCTGTAAAATGGGATTAGGGCGGGGGACTAGAATGTTACACAAAGCTTAGCGCCTCATCACCCGCTGGTGGGAATTATTTGGGGACATTATTTGCATAAAGTGGCTGTTTAGCATACCCTTCAAGAAGATCATGCAAAGAAACTTTCTAGAAATCAGTTTCACTTTTCATACATGGCAACAGACGTCTTGAATGATTTTTTGCAATCTCCACATGGTCCAACTTGATTTCTCTTTGTCACCCTCTGCTTCCATCGGCAGGGCGACGAGCTATCAACCGTGAACTATTGCTTCCACTTTGGAGTCCTCTGAGAATCGGAAGGGAGGAAGTGTTAACATAGGTGAAAGTACTTACGTTCCTCCGAGCCGTCCTCCCTCATCTTTCTCCACACCAAAAAAATACAGCTGAAATCAGCCAGGGCGGTCAGGGACAAGCTGATAGAGCTATTAGGTAATCTGACCCATCAAGTAGAATGGTCTGAGACAAGTGGCTTCTTCCCCATTTTCATCCTAGAATGACATTTCTATATTACATCAGCAGTGACATTATCTCAATGCTTGGTCTGATCGTTGCACCTTCTGAAATCACAGCCAGCCTTCCTGAGGTCACAGCCAGGCAGTCTTTCTTACACAAACTGCCTGGAAATTGCGCATCGGAGAGTCTTCAAGACACTAAGGATTCTGAATATTGACAATTCCATCCTTCACATAGGGAAACTGAGCCACAGTAAGTATATGGGCATGTTCCAGACCCTCATCAGAAAAAAAAAGAAGAAGAAGAAAAAAAACAATTTAGTGTCTTTATTTATGGCCTGATATCCCGGAGCTCCTTTCTCCAAGGCAACCTCAGGAATGCAGCACAAGTGTTCTGCAAAGAATCCTGGTAAGTGGGTACAGTGAGAGGAACAGATAACATAAGTTGCAAGCAAATATTTCAATAGATAGCAAAATCCCACCGATCCCATGGGAGATGACAAGAGTTCTATGCTGAAACATATTCCCTTTAAGAATAAGAAAAAAAACAAGTGAAACATTCAAGAAAATGCCTTTTTAAACCCTGGTTATCCAAAAGATCTTGTTGTACTTCCTATTTCCCAAACTTTCTCAAAAGGTCTCAAATATTTGAGTGGCTCCTCCCTGCTCTTATTTAACGAATTTATTAAACACCCACCCTGCTCTGGGAAACCCAGCATTACACAATGGCACAGACAGCTCTTTGTGAAACAGACTAAGCCTGCCCAGAAGGGGAAAACACAACTGAAAGAAATAATTCTAACTAAACTATTGTAAGAACAATGGTGCATCCAGTTTGTTTTCTCCCATTGAATTTTCCTTGGCTTTGATGTCAGTGGGCCTGGCCCTAGACTCGCTTCTTAGCAAAATGCACATACCTGGAACTTGGGGAGGCCAGTGGTGGAAAGAACAAAAAAGACCCTGAGATCCACATCTGGGTCAACTGGGGAGAAGCAGGGACGCGCTCACGCAGGCAGCGATGTGGTCCTCAAGTGGAACTAATGCAACCCAAACGGAGCTGCACGCCAGAGGCAGCTATGAGAATGCAAACCTCCTCCTTATATGAAGACATCCTGGAGATAACTTTGGAAGTACCAAGAAATGGAGACTCGAGTCAATTTTAACTTGTTCTTTATGAGTAGGAAAGCCCCCAGATGATGTTTGGGTAATAGTAGAAAACTTTGTATTTTAGAAGAATTTTTGTATTTCGTCCAAGTGCTTTTAATAACCATGATCTCATTTTCTCTTCCCCAAAGTCCTCACTTGCTCCTAGAGAAGGGCTATCACTGTTATTCCACGGCGGTCCTGGGAAATGCAGGCAGAACGGTCAGGTGGAAGGGGAGCATCTCACAACTGTGCTGCCCCTGGATTTCCTGTTTTAATAGACTGGGCTGAGCCGTGGACTGTAGCCTGTCCTACTACTCCCTGGAATTCAGGGCGGGATCTGAGGCAGACGCTCTCGACTAACCCCCATGAGCTGGGTCCCACCCCCTTCTCCCTTGCTGCCTCCCACTACAGAGGCCAGAGTTTAATGGTTCACTTCCCCTTGTAGCTAAGCAGGGGCAGATCACTCCGTTCCACCTATGGAACAGAAGCAGAAGACTCCTGCATGCAGCTTCTAGAATAAATTTTCCTTGCTTGAGAAAAAAAGTCTTGGCCAGCCCCACCCTCCCATTCCCTTCTTCCTGCCTTCACTACGCCACTTGGTGTACAGCCATCTCCAAGCCGAGGCAGAATGCTAACGTGGGCATGGCCTGCTCCGAAGCCCGTGCTCCTGACGGCCATGTTCTATTGCCTCCTAATTAGCCACTTCTTTGGCCCACAGATTACAGCCATCAGAAAGAAACCAAACACCAAGCAGTGAGGAATAGAGAAAATGCCCTGGGCCAGGCACCTGAAGACAGATCTGAGCTGAAGTCTCACTAGCCTTGGGTCAGCCGATCAACCTCTGTGAGTCTCACTTTCTTCCTTTGCTATAACTAGTCTGAGAAACCTCGGAACAACTTCCAGCGTTCAAACCATACAGTTATGATTGTGGAATATGGACACACACTAGCCCTTCTCATAAGCCAGCATATTCCCAAAGCACAGCTGAATCTAATGGCAACCCAGGCCCTACAGAGATGGCAAGCTGGTGACCCACACCATGAGTGTCTCCAACCTCGTTCCTGCTGAACAATACCTTCTTGAGGCATCACAAATGCACAACGTCCACATCTTCGGGAAGCTTAGGAGAGCACCTAATCATTAGTGGAAAGGCACTTTGGCGTGGTGGGATCTGCATTCCAGAGACAGAAGGCAAAGACCCACCCCCACCATAAGTCACTCAGCTGCTCTGAGCCCAGGCTTCTCCTATAAAATTGAGATAACAATAAACTCTTCCTTAACCTAGTTCCATACAAGGTTACTATGAAATCATGTGAAATAAACCACTTTTAAAATGGCAAACTCATCATCATCTAGGGTTCAGCAATGCTCAGATGGGCCTAAGCTGGCAACTGATTCAATGCCTGGCATGTAAAACATCCACATGCCATTCATCATATGCCTCCAATTCAAGGCTAGCCTCTGCCAATCTCTATCCAGCTACGCTTTCTGGCCCATTTTTGTGGGTGCTTACTCTTTACTTATTGGGGGAGCAAGTCTATTCATGCTACCCAATTTTATTTTATTGACAAAATCCAAAGGCAATAAAACAACAACAAGGGTGTGGAGTCTGCAGAGTTTACAGAGCCAGTTGTCAAACACCCGCACCTTCCCTATCCCACTACCCTCTATCCCACCTCGTGGCTTCTGGTGAAATCCCATTGAAGAATAAAAATATAAAATAAAAAAAACCTGAAGCATGGTTCGTGATTCATCCGTTTCTTTTCATGGAATGTATGTTAATGCAGGTGCTGGTGTTTGGAACTGTGTTTCCTTTAAGAAAGAAATAGCACCATCCAAAAGTCAAAATGGAATTCCTTAAACTTAGGACAGCTAGCATAGCAGAGATTCAGTTTTCCATCCTGTTATTTCCTCTCCCTTCTTTTCTGCAATCTCAGACCAAAAGGAGCTTCAGCCCTTGAGCTCTGTGGGGCACCCAAAGCTTGGATGCTGCTGCCTCTGCCCGTGGGTTGGAATCATTCAATACAACCTGTGTAGGCTTTCGGAAGCCAAAGGAAAGGTGGCCATTTCCCTCCATGAAATACTGTTTTGTCTTATTTCTATTAGAAATAAGACATGGACTCCGGGGAAAATATCAAAATGATGTCATGCTGCTATGGTCTCACATTGATATCTCAGTTGTCCCCACCTGGAAAATAATCTACTTCTCAGGGTCTTTGTTGGAAGCAGGAGTCTTCCGATTCCTGATTCTTGGAAGGCCAGCTCCTTGCCTAAGGCTCTAAGGTACCCTGAGTGTGGCTAACCTCACAACGGGTGGGAGGGAGCCCTTCTTCAGTCGGGGAGAGCCCATAGGTGCTGAGCACGACTGCCCCTCACTCCCTCCGGTGACCTTGCTCTCCCATCGGGCCACCTTCTCAGACAGGGCACAACCTGCACCCCTTTGAGAGCTCCGCATACTCCAGGGCCACACAACTTGTGGTTTTTCAGGCTGCCTCTTGTCTAACGCTACTGTCTGCTGGGAAGCTTTTGTCCTAGCTGGGCATTTTCCCTTTTCCAGGACAAGGAGGAAGTGTCACACAGCCATTAAGTGCCCAGGCTTTGGACCACCGGCCTGGATTCCGTCTTGGTTCTTCTCTCACTATCTCTGGAATCTTGGACAAATTGACTTTTCCCTCTCATTCCTTCAGCTGTTAAAGATCTCACCGAGTTGTCGTGAGGATTAAATGAGTTCATTTGTATGAAACACTTAGAAGTGTGCTAGGCCTATAGTAAGCACTCAATAAACGTCAACTGTTATTACTTTTAAAATGTGGAAAAAATAGAAAACCAATATCCACTGGGCACCCTCTGAGCCAGGCACAGTGCCAGGCACTTTGTGTTCATTATTTAATCCTCACAGTAACTCAATGAGATACAGATTATTATGTGCATTGTTACTGAGTGAGCAGCTAGATAACTTGCCCAAGGTCACACGCTGTTGAGTGGTTCATCGAGGATATGATTTGAACCCAGATCTGTCTGATCTGAAACTTTACGTGGAGGCTTGCGTGGAGGAAGCAATATTGGGTGCAGTTGAAGAATTCTGGTGGCAACCTGCTATAAAGCTAGTGGCAGAGAAGGACACTTAATGAGAGTAGCTCCTGGTAGGGTCGGATGGAGAGCACAGCTTTCCACATACTAAGGGAAAACGCGACAGGTGCCGTTGGTTGGCCCCCTTCCCCCTTTCTTACAGAATCTCAATTTTAATAGGGTGACGATGCATCCATCCCTAGGAAAGAAGTCATGGCTCTCTCGTTCCCCTTTGCTAGAAACTCACTGCTACATGCTGAATTCATTACCAAGG
>CAUYRT010008286.1:0-76284 GCA_963574885.1 Lepilemur ruficaudatus | reverse complement strand
GTCAAAGGGTAGAAACTTTCAGTTATAAGATGAACAAGTGCTGGGTATCTATTGTACAGTATGGGTAGTCATAGATGTATTAATTAATTTGATTGTGCTAATCATTATACAATGCATACACATATCACATCATCACATTGCATACCTTGGATATATTTAATCTTTATTTGATAACTAAATATTTAAAAATTAAAGCCAAAATGAAATAAAATGACATTTTTGCAACAACAAAAAAATAAATAAATAAATAAAATAAAATTAAGAAAGTAAAAATTATTCGGTTTTGCTTCAGTAGAGCCATACGATTAGGCAAAAACCTTCTTTCTTTGTTCTTGTAGCAAAATGTTTTATAAAAACCTAATATGCTAAAAAGTCTTAATTACCATTCTTCAGAACATATTCAAACATTCAATGGAAAGTTAAGAGCCAAGGATTGGGCTCATAAACACTCTAAAAAAATAGCTCCATGGAATAACATTGAGGTCCCAAAAGCTCTGCAAGACTATCCTCACTCCGTGGATTCCACCCAGAGGGCACTATGGGATTAGGTCTCAGATAAAAGTGTTTCAAAAATGGATTTTAGAATTAAAAATGTTAAATTACTATTCATATGTCATCTTACAAAAACAGTATTTAAAAACCACTAACTTGAATTCACAAGTTATTTTCAGAAAAGAAAATAGTAATGACTAAAGAGTAATATTAAAATTTTCCTAATTTTGAACAGTGTCCTTAGTGCTAGCATTACATCACAGTTGAGGCACGGGTCCCTTTGGGGTATTAACCTTGAAATAGAATTTTAACAATAAAAGTAACTCTACTTGACTTCCCAATAAAGGAAATTTTCAACATGTACAGTTTTTTTTAATTGAGGAGTTTGATTATCATCCCTGACACAGTCACACTAACGAATATTTAAACTGCCGCATCTATTATTGGGAAAAATTTTAAAAGTCATTAATAAAAACTCCTCTAAACTTACACGAAATGGCTAAATTTCACATAACTGGAAAACTATGACATTTAAAGCTTCCTTTTTCAATTCATTAGAACAAAGTATTAGAGATTGTAAAGGTATTTTGGATGAGAAAATTCAAATTATGGTTAAAATATATAAAATTATATATATATATATGTATATATATTCCTACAGGATAAAGTAGAGGATCTCTTGAAAGGAAATAAAAAATGAGAAATTTAAAAACTTAAGGAAACTAATTTAGGAAAAAATTAGATGCAGGACAGACACAAATATTTGTGCCTATAATAGCTTTGATTTATAATATTCAAAGAAAAAGTTCTAATCCATTACTTATTACATTTTCTAGCTGTATAAAAATGATATGATTTGGCATGCCATTGAATATAAGAGGTCTTTGGACTTCGATCCCGCATCTCTGAAGGAAACAGCGTGGTGCTGAGGACGGGCTCAGGTGAGCCAAGTCTGTCTCTGTGCCACCGTGGGCGGCCGACGCTGACTTTCTCTCTAATGGCTGTGTCACTGGAGCACTGGCAGATCTGAAACCATGTGTTAAAGCAAAACTCACCAAATTTGTATTTAAAAAATTTAAAAAGAGATAGAGAGCACTGAAAGGTATTGAGAAGGCGCAGAGGACCCTTAAATACATTTATGAAATATTGCAGATCAACTGCAAAGTATTATGGGCTTTAAATAGTATAAATATCTAAATCAAACACGTTATTTTACAGATGTAGAAACGGAGATTTAGAGAATTTGAGCTCCTTGTGACACAGCGGTATGTGCGGCATTAAGAGCACAGGGCTTGGCCAGACGGTCTGTACTCTAATGTCAGCTCAGTTACTTACTTTATATACGACCTTGAGCAAGATACTTAATTTTCTAAAGCTCAATTTCCTCATTTGTTTACTGGGGGTAGTATAGTTCTTAAGACTCAAAGATGCTGTGAGAATGTAATAAGTCATAACAATGTGTAGCGCAGGACCTGCCACACAACATACACCTAACAAGCTGCAGTGTGCATCATCGTCACACAAAACCCACTTCGAGTCCAAGAGACTTGAGTGGAACAAAGCTCCTGGCCCGAGACCGGGGCAAACACAGTATTTCATCCAGTTCTGCAGGGACTGGGGTAATTGGATTCACTGCTGGCGGATGGGAGAAGTACTATTTTCTTTCCTGTGGTGCCACCAGCATTGTCATTAGAGTCCGTGGAGAATCATACGCCACAGGAAAGGAGGTGGCACAGATGAAGAGACAAAGACAAGGTGACAGACACAGAGAGGAGGTGGGACAGGGAAGAGACACACAGGAATGAGGGACCAGCAGGAGATGAAGGGGAGGGGAGGGAAGAGACAGAAAAAAGGGAGACATGATGAGGCGCAGAGAAGGCAGAGAGATAGAGGCAAGAAGGAGACAATGAGAGAAAAGATTTTTAAAAAGCGTTTTAGAGGACAACATACAAAAACAGAGAAACAGTGGAAACAGTGAAGCAAAGACAAACGTAGACAAAAACAGAAAGGAAGGGAGAGCGAGAGAGAGGAGAGGGAGAGACTTTCCCCAGCACTCTCCCAGTTGAGCCTGGGACTAGGCATGCGCGATAGGAAGTTGTCATTTTCACTGTAGCCAATGTAAGCAGCTGTTACGTGCCAGGCAACATCTCGGATGCTTAACCAAAACGATAACAACAGTGATAATAACAGTTAATAATTAGTGGAAATTATGCATCTGGTACTGTGCTGCCTTGTTTAATTTAATCCTTACAGTAAGCCTTATTATCACATCTAGTTTACAGATAACATTTAAGTGACTGGCTAATTACCACCAGAACCATGGCTATTTTTCCTCCTAACTATATTCCCCTGCCACAGAGTTGTTTAGTATTTGGACATTTCTAGATATGAAATGAAAGAGTAGATCCTTTACCTGCTGTAGATTCTTTAGAATCACATTATAAAATTTGCTAAATTCAATGCCAAAGCAGAGCTTCCTAATGCCAGCAGGAAACTCCTTCCTCAAGTCTCAGGAATTACCGTGGTGTTAGGGAAGCAGTCCCCAACCTTTCGGCACCAGGGACCAATATCACAGAAGACAATTTTTGCGGGGATCTGGGTGGTTTGGGATGATACAGGTGTGTAACATGTGTTGCAAACCTCTCTGCTAAGGACAATCTGTACCTGCAGCCGCTCCCCAGGGCTAGCATCACCGCCTCAGCTCCGCCTCAGCCCATCAGGCATTAGATTCTCATAAGGAGTGTGCAACCCGCATCCCGTTCACCCGCAGTTTACAGTAGGGTCCGCGCTCCTGTGAGAATCCAACGCCAGGGCTGATCCGACAGGAGGCGGAGCTTATGCGGTGATGCGAGTGACGGGGAGCGGCTGTGAATGCAGATGGACACTCGCTGGCCTGCCACTCAACTCCTGCTCTGGCTGGTTCCTAAGAGGCCACGGACCCGACTGGACAGGTCCACAGCACTGGGGTTGGGGACCACAGTGTGGGAGAACTGGAACGTTGCATTTGCCATAGTGCCCTGGGAAATACAGTGAGTCAGTGTTCCTAAGGTACTGCAGGTAGTGACACCCCAGTGATGAGGGCCATAAACACAGGAAAAGAGAGCACCAAGCACCCCACTTCCTATGATTCCAAATTAGATTTATCTATTTACGTGTGGGTGCACACACACATAGCCCTTGGGAAAACTAACACTTTCCTTATCTCAAATTACAGAAACATAATTAATCTATCAAACTTTTAGGAGGGCAAATTTTTATTACAATTTATTTACGATAAACATTTTAAAAAATACAATGTAATACAGGCAAAAAATTACATACAATTTAAAAGGTAGCAAAACACTATTTTCAGAGAATTGATATGGGTTTATGGTTATTAAACATGATTTCCTCATAAGAATGAAAATTGGCAAATTAGACACAGAAATTGCAAGGCATAAACCCATTTACGTCAATACAACTAAAATATATCAGTGCAATTTATAGATCTCACCTGACATTCATAATAACATTGCTTTGCTGATATGAAGCAATGAATTCTATTGAAGGAAATCCTGCTTACCGGTGTTTTCAGCAGGCAGTCAATTTATTTAAAAAATCATTGCCTTCTTGTACTATAGTACTTAATTATGGTGAATGCAGTTTATATTATAATCACATCATTACTCATATTTTAATACTTTCCCAAATAAAATGTGGTGTTTTCCCAAGAATTGGATTGGTAATTAAGAGGAGATACTATGGATAAACAGTAATTTCTATCTATGGATGCCACAGGAAAGTGCTGAGGAATGCACGGTCATGCAGAGATTTCAAGGAAAGCAAGGCTGGGCTGCAGAGATCAGAAATATCAGAAAAAAATATGGACAAGTAACTTTCTTGGTTTGAGGCTACAAGGCCCTGGGACATTTCTTTCACATCGGTTCACTTTTCTTCTTCACTGTCCTGGTCCTCGGAGCCACCATAATCTCTTATCTGAACACCTACAAAGTGCTATGGATGGTAGTGAAACTGGCCTCTCCCTGCTTCCTTCTTGGCCCCTCAATCCATTCTCAATACAGTGGCCAAAATGGTCTATTTAAGCATAAATCAGACGATACTTGCTATAGATGGAATGTTTGTGTCTCACCCCAAATTCATACGTTAATTCCAAATGCCTCATGTGATGGTATTTGGAGGTGGGGCGTTGGGAGATCAGATCATGAGGGTAGAACCCCCAAACAAGATTCCAGAGAGTTCCCTTGGCCTCTGCCATGTGAGGACACAGCCAAAAGACAGCTGTCTATGAACCAAGACACCTGACACCAAATCTGCTGGTGCCTTGACCTTGGACTTCCCAGCCTGCAGAATTATGAGAAATAAATTTATCTTGTTTATGTACTTCATTTTTGATACTTTGTTACAGCAGCCCACACATACTAAAACAATATCACCTTTCTTCTTTGATTCTTTGCCTTATTTTGTTACAGGAAAAACCCTTTTTTGTGAGCCAAAGTCCCATCTGATCTGGCTCCTATTGGCTCTCCTGAGTCCGCCCGTTCCTTGCTCCCTTCACTCTGACCGCACTCACCTTCTTTCTTAGGCTGGTTCCTAGCACTGCGCCTCTCATCTGGTGCTTCTTTTGCCTAGAACACCCTTTGCTGAATTTTTCGCATGGCTCATTTTGCCAGGTCTCAACCTAAAGGTTAGTTCCTAAGGTGAGATTTCACGGATCCCTATCCCAAATCCCAACTAGGACCCTTCTTCTATCCTCTCCCATGCAAAGACAAATTAAGGGACCTACCTGCCAGGGAGAGCACTAAATGTATAAATGCTCAGAGCACTAAATGTATAAAGGGCCCTAATATTACACTGGAAATGAGGGCTACATGGTAGAGAAAAATGTGTATTCATCAAAATTCTGTTCAAGGGAAGAACTCTCTGTTTTATTTTCCACTGTATAACCTGCTTTAGGCCATAAATTAATCACTCTTCAAACATTTGCTGAATCAATGAATATAGAATAATAAAACTGAACTCGATACCAGCCTTGCCACTCTCAGTTTGGAGCCTGTGCAACACTGAAACCCAGATCACTTATTTGTAAAACTGGGATTAAAATAATAGCTATCTAGCCTCTTTTATAAGGTTTTTCAATGTAAATGTGAAAAGGTCTTAACTCTGTAAAACACTTTTTAATATTTGTCAACATCATTAATCTGTTCAGTTAATTCCTACTGAGGTCTCATACATTTCCTTATGCAGAGAAGACTGAAACTGAGTTTGGGGAGGCTAATTCTGTGCTCAATAATATCAATTACCTTTTGAATTATCCTATTACCAACTTAAGGTTATACACAGTAATTTACAAAGTAACCTTAGGGAGCAGTCAGAATTTACCTATCTCAAATTGCTGATTTTTTATGAACACTGCCTCAATTTGCCTCATTTTTTTTTCACACTACTTGTGGTTACAAAGAACTAATCTATCACCACTTCTCTAGGCAAGCAGAAGAACATTAACTCTCCATGTCGTCAACAAGAAATCAGTAAAAGTTCATTTTGTAAAACATAATTTGATTAAGACTATCTTATTTTGCGTCCTTAAGAGAAGTTAAAAATAGAGATTAAATGCCAGTGTGAGACCACTGCACACTGCAGAAAGCCTGGCTCAGAGTCTGCACATTACTTTTTCCTAAAAATAAACCCTCCCAAACTAATTGCTTGCAAATCCAAAGCAAGTAAGACATCCTTATATGAACCAACGAAGGTCTCAAAAAACACAGATTACTAAAGTGGACTTCCATATTTAAAAGACCTAGATGAATTATTGCCATTTTGAAATTGTATCAAGCTCATTTGAATTAGATTCTATCAATAATGGAAAAGCTGGGGAAAAAACCCAAAGACATTTTATTTCTAATGTGGAAAGAATTTAGATCCCCAGAGGTGGGGATTACACAATTACACAACTGAGAGATGGGCAAGCAGATAGCACTAAAAGAAGCAAGATAAGTGTTTAGATGTCTTTTGGCCGTCTACCACAGGGACAGATGAGGACAGCATCGGATTATCAAATAGGAGGTATAAGCAGTACCCAGAAGAGATACTTATATTGATTGCATATTTTACGTGGAATAAACTGTTCAAAAACTTTAAGCGCTGGTACCAATACCTGGTAATAGGAAAATGTGATAGAACAGTTTATGCCAAAAAGCTTACATTTCCTTTTAAAGAACTATTTTGGACAAGGAAAATTTTTTGCTGTTTTATGTTTAAATAATGTGTGCTGTAAATGCCAAGTGTTGAGAAAACAAGTGTTTCCTCCCGTGTGAGGCTAAATGCCTGACTCATTTTTCCTTTCTGTATATTTTATTAACACATGAGACCAAGAAAAGAGAAAAAAGTAGAGGCTGTTACATGTAAGGCCTGGGTGTTAATTTCTACAGCACTGTTTTCAAGACTGCCTTTTACACCCTGTTATTATGGCTTTGTACTTCAGTATCTTTATTTACTGCTTACATACATTTTATTGAAAAATCTATAAATCTGAAGGCACAAAGATCAGCTCTCACTGAACCTTGGTTGGGCTCTTCTTATCTATATGCTAAACACATTGGTTTTAAACAGTTGAAATTCACATGAGCATACTTTATTCATTTTCAAAATTTCTTTCCCATTATATTTTCATGTTATTATTGCATTACATTTATCTTTATAATATCTCACAATTACCGTGAGGCAAACTGAATTGGAAAACAGACCTCTGAAAAAGGAAAACTGCAGCATAATTGAAATCAACGGCTAGATTATGTTTCCTTCTGCCTTATGTAATTTCTGTAGAAGAAATATATGCCATAAACCTCTTACTATTTACTGGATTCCTTATAATTGAGTTTCCTAATATCTGTAGCACCTATGACCTCTCTTTTTCTGCAAAGAGTGGGGAAAACAAAATCTAAGAAACAGAAATCAAAGACCATATTCTCATCTGTATAGATTTTCCCATTTCTACAGGAGGAGTTGAAGGTTTCATTATCTAAGAAGAGATCATAAAAATCACTCTGACCTGGAACATTCTAGAAAGTATTATGAAATTTTTCAAGACTTTTGAAAGGTCTAGGAATATCAAGGGACATTCTAGTCACTGTTTATGGTTCCCAGTCTATCTCAAGCTTAGGAGTCCATCATTTTTTAGCTTCAAAACTACCCTTCCCCCAAACATAACTACTACAGGGCATTTTTTATGCTCTGAATTGCAATTAAATTAAATTTCACATTTTACTGGAAGTTTCATAGACCCCCTTCTACAAAACTGAACACATAGAAGTAAGAAGAAAAATAACTATTTTGTGTATCTTACATTCAGTGTAATATATTTACCATTAATTTTAAAATATATATTCCAAAATAGCATGCAAGTTGAGGCAACATTTAAATAATGTGATTTCGTGGAAGCCTCTTTGAAGAACCAACCATAGCTTAAATGTAAAATAAATAATTTCAATACTAAAAATGTCATTAAGTTCATCATTTCATTCCCTGGTCAAAATACATTTTTTAAAATGAATTATAAATTACAGTTGACTGAACAGAGTGACTAAAAGAAGGCAAGATGTCACTGACAGATAGAATAAGGAGTAAAATAGATACTGTTCTCAAAGATCCTCCTATATTTTCAATTTTGCTAGGATCAAATGCAAACATATATATAATTTACTATGTACCATTTGGGACCTTATTAGTGATGGTATTAACAACAAGAATCCAAAATAAGTTTATGTGTAGAGACTATAAGTTTCTTAGCACAATACTTAGTCATGACTACTAATTAAAGTTATGTAGATAATGCTAAAATGTGCTAACAATGTACATATACTGCAGAATGGTGTATACATGAAACACAAATACATGAAAATTGAAGTCTCATAATGGCCACAGAAAACCTAATTACTGAGAATAACAAGCTAATATAGATGAAAATAGATATTCATTAATCTCATGGGTATAGGATTAAATTATTTTCTACATTAAAATTGTAAGGCAAATTGTCAAATTTAAGCCTTCACTGGGGAGTATTTCAAAAAGGAAAGTCAGCCTTTCAGAATACAGAAAAAATTTAATCTACTTTCCCAACAAATGACATAATTCATTCATACAAATAAAGTATAATGCAGTCAGTTAATTACCTTTGTACTCCATGGATCTGACCACATGTGGAGCTTTCCAATAGAGAGCGCACAATTACAAATATTGGGAAGACAATGATTAACAGTAAAAATGAAGACTACCTACTCGTTAATTTTATTGGAATCCCAATTATTAAAAAAGTTGAAATCTTCATAACCCTGAGATCTGTTGTATTTTTCGAAAATATGACACGTTTACTCCTTTCTCATTTTCTAAATATTTATCATACATATGAATTTACATAGTGTTTATCTTTTTCTGATAAGGGGAACGGCACTGGGTAAGACAAATGAACTAAAGCAGAAAAAAAGTATTAAATTTTATTCTAGTTTTGGCTAGATTTGACAGAATAAACTTTTGTGGTGTTTGTGTGTATTTCAGTGTGTGTGTATGTGTGCATGACAGTGTGAGAAGAAAAAAACAGGTTGCATTAGCATTCTTTCGTGGTTAAACAGATAGTTCTATTACCATGGAAACTGACAAGAAAAGCAAATTTTTTTCCATTTATTTTCTCCCCATAGTTAGCAGAATATGAAGAAAAGATCAGGTCACATTGATATAGTGAAAATAAGAATCCAATTATAAATGAACAATAGTAATTAAAAACCCTCCAATATTGATAGTTAGGTATTATTCCTGTTTGGGGCACATTATCAGTGACGCTAGCAAGCACAACAAGAGCAAGTGCAGGCACAGGCAAGTTTCTCAGCACAGTATCAGCCGTGACCCTTAGCTAAGACTATGTCGATGACACTAATATATGCTTACTGGAGTCGTGAATCAGGACAAGATTCTTGTGACTAAACCCATCACCTTAAGAATACAATAAAGAAAATGTGGAAGCAGATGCTACATGAGCATCGGTAATATTAATAAAATAACATATAACCAGAGGCCTCACATCGCCATTTACCACCTTGACAGAGATGTGGAGGGCAGTCAGTTTCAGGATGAAGGAGAAGGCAGTGGTGAAAGTGAGAGGGGTTCTGGGTCACAAAGCAGTGTCCCATCAGTTGACCAGTTCACTGGAGTTGGAATTAGGGTATCATTTACAGGAAAACAAGGGGAAATGAGAGAAATGCAACACCTTTCAGTGGGCAGAAATCCTTGGTAGCCCTTGCTCTGATTTTTGCCATTCAGAAATGTGACCCAGCTCCTTTTTACTTGTTTGATGAGATTGACCAGGCTCTGGATGCTCAGCACAGAAAGGCTGTGTCAGATATGATTATGGAACTTGCTGTACATGCTCAATTTATTACAACTACTTTTAGGCCTGAACTGCTTGAGTCAGCTGACAAGTTTTATGGTGTAAAGTTCAGAAATAAGGTTAGTCATATTGATGCGATCATAGTAGAGATGGCCAAAGACTTTGTCGAAGATGATACCACCCATGGTTAAGTGGAAAATTCTGCCCACTGGTTTGGAAGATGTGTATAGTAATATGATTCTCTTACCCAGAAACTGTAAATTTAAACCTAAATATTTGGCCATTATTCATAGTTTTCAGACTTACAGCATACATAGTCCTTTTATATTTCTGTCTTTGTATTTTATAAGACACTCTGTAACGTTACATTTCTACTTATAGTTTAAGAATTTTATTTCCTGTGCTTTTTGTAAAGTGTTCTGCTCCTGTTTTAAATCTTTTGAAACATGCTAAATACTCTTCCCTAATTATTTTATCAATTGTACTGCCTCTTTTTTTATAGCTTCAATTAAATAATTGGTTTTGTGACTAAAAAAAAATAAAAAAATAAAATAGAATAAAATAAATAGAATAAAAAATAGAATAAAATAAAATAAAAAAATAAAATAAAATAAAAGATAAAATTTTTCATCCTTTTATTTGTCAGGCAAATCTATATGGACATTTACCACACTAAATACTGGGGACACAGCACTGAATAAAACATGGCTCCCTCTTTTAAGAGTCTGCAATATAGTTAAGAAGAAAAAAAAGCACGTAAATAACTAAAAATACTATGGTGTGGACTGGGGTTAGACCAGGTTAATGCACAAGGTCAAACATGAGCCCAGACATGAAGCACCTTGACAAAGCAGGGGCGAGGAAGAGGCAATAGGTTTCCCAGAGGAAAGACACAAGCGCTTTGCTAGACAAAGAATAGCTATTGCTTAAGGGAAGGTATTCAGATGCGGTGTTTATGAGCTTTGGTGAGGAGTACAGATTCCTAGGGTTTACCCCCATAATCTTTGATTCTGTACGTCTGGGAAACAATCTGAGAACCCACATTTTTAACATGCATCTCAGGTGATTCAGACACACGTGGTGGTGGATGGAAAAAGACAGCCTGAAGGGCACTGTGAAAAGTCGTGGGGAGACCCAGAAGGCTTTCTTAAAGCAAGATAGACTTTAAACTTTAAACAAAACGATCTGGGGGAGCCAGAGAAAAAATTTAATGTGATAATTAGGAGGGTCAAATTTGTGTTTAAGTACTATCACTAAGACAACAGTGTGGAGAAAGTCTATGCATCTCACTCTTAATGTCACCAATTCATGAAAATAAGATGTTCTGATATTTTTCTTCAAAATGCTAATTGGAGCTTCTCTCCCATTATTTTAAGTGGCAAGAATTATAATGCATAATATGTCAACCCAAATCCCTAAAATATTTCTAAAGCACGTCTAAAATACCCACTAGCTATCACTTCCTGATCAAACAATGTGATTGCTAATTCACAGTGCTTGGTGAAGATTAACAGGGCCTCTTGCAATGGCAATGATATCAGAGATACATACACATTTAGCTGATGCTCAAACTGATGCAGCTATGCTAAATAAGGAATTGATAAAATTTCTTGATACAAACATTGTATGAAAAACATACTGTGTAGTTTTAGTTGTAGAAACCAAGAAGCATTCTACTAGAGAGAGATGAATCAGATTATTATTCTGTGGAGTAAGCTGTAAGAACCAGACAGACTGCACACAGGAGATGAACTAGGTGGGGAATGCAGTGATCCAGGTGAGAAGGGATTAGAACTTGAATTCAGGAATGGGGGAGCCAAGTGGAAAGACAAAAGATACAGAGGAAGTGATAGGATCAAGAGATTGAGGAGAGAAGATCAACTTGAGGAATAATTGATTGGGGGGCATGTATGAGTATCAGGAGGCCACGGGTGATTGTCCAGGTTTCTGGGATGAGTGATGGGGTAGTTGACGTTGCCATTCACAGAGATAAAGAATACATGAGAAAAGAAAGGAAAATAAAGAGAATGGAAAAATTTGGGCTTTTTTACATATATGCTAAGGTCTAATCATATTGCCAGGCTGATGGTAATTATAAGAGCAATCATTCTTCAAATAACCAGATATAAAATAGTTATTTAAATGGGAATATAATATATTTTAGGGGGAAAAATCATTCTACATGATATACTAAAATAGAGCTATAAAAAATTGGCAAGGCTAGCCAATGGTTAATATATCAACATTTGATATATAGCAAAACTCCAAGAAATCTGTTTAACCTAATATGATCACAAAATTCTTCATAATGAGTAAATGTTTAGAGGCACAAAGTTACAGCAGTATAGGCAAAGCATAGGTAGGACCAAAGCACAGTACTCCAAAAGTATTTACTGTCTCAATTACTAGGACCATTTATAGTTATTTGTTAAGTATGTTAAATAGTTGAAGCATACAGGTGCTTTTAATTTAGACAATAACATGTCTAGATACTTGTTAAAACATCAGGAGATGTGTAGCTGGGCAAGAGGTGCAATGATTTATTTGGTAAATAAGTACCTACTATATTTTATAGGTTAATATGATTTTTTTAATTGAAATATGAAATCACATTCTCCCTTTAAAGAGAAAAGCAAAACACTTAGGTGCTCACATGGAAATAATTATTCATCCAGTGCTGGCAGGTGGGAGGGGCTGGGGGACAGGTAAACTCATAACTAACGGGTGCAAAGTGCACTCTCCGGGGGATGGACACGCTTGTAGCTCTGGCTTGGGCGATGCAAAGGCAATTTATGTAACCAAAATGTTTGCACCCCCCTAAATTCTGAAATTTTAAAAAAGAAAATAAATAAATTGAGAAAAAATAAAATAAAGAGAAAAGCAAAAAGCTGAGCTAAGAGAAGTTTGTCAATTAAAAAACATAGGACATAAAGGTCTACCTCTGCAATTTACTTTGATTCTCTTCAGTGGCAATTCCTACATATGATTATCAGATGGGGCACCCATCCGTGACCCCAGGCCACCTAACAGAAAACACAGCAGTTACTACAAAGGAATTATGTCTCCTTTAACCTCATCATCCCATGAGTAAGCTTCCTCGTTGAGAGGTTTCCAGAGGGTTGTGGTTGGGTTTCTCATCTTTTAGTGATGATATAAAAGCAAACGGAAACAAAGCTGTTTTAGTTACTCTCTGGACAGTTCTTATGTTATGTCCACTTAGTACCACTGCTCAGTATCTTCATGATGGTTTATTCAAATGTGCTTAAAACTTATATTTTAGTAAGTTTTATATTCTACAACAAAAGATTGTTCATAGTACATTTAAAAAAAATTTTTCCTCAGTGTATTAGTGCTCAATTTGTCAAAAGGAAATAATAAATAAGTGTAAACATTGTTCAAGAAGAGAGAATATGGAGTCAGAGTTCCTCAAACAGAGATTTTTAAAAAGCCTGTCAAACTTTCTCATTGAAGAAAAAGGATAATAACTTCTCAGGAGATCAGCACAGCCAAATAACCTTTTCTCTTTCATTAGGACATCAGGATTAGAAAGCTCCTCCCCCACCCCAAGTGCCTGCAAACTGTAAAGACCCGCTGGAGAAGCAGAGGGAACGTCAATGAGTGTGGAAAGCCTGTGGCAATGGAGAGACTAGCTTGTCAGGGCACCTAAAGTTTAGAGTTAGGAAAAACAGCAGGATTCTTATCATCATGCAGCCGCCCACCCCCAGAATATCTGGAGGCTGGCAGCATCTTAAACACCAACCTTGCACACTCAAACCTCCATGCATGCATAGCATGAATACAAAACACAAATAAATGAGGAAACTGTCAACACTATTCTTTTCCTCAAAGGACTTCAAAGCACTTCAAAGAAATGAATAAAGAAAAAAGTAAAGCCTTCATGAATCTGGCTTATGTCACTGTCTTTCAATTCCCATGACTATTGCCTTCACCCTGGTCCTTACCTCGTGGCTGGATGCTTACAGCAGTCTCCTAGGAGACCCACTACCTTCAGACTCTCACTGATTTTACCTACGCTGTGTCCCATATCAAGATCCCTTTCTCTGGTGTGCCTGTGGTCATCCTCTCTCTATCCACCTCCTTCCCAATCCGCTCTACTATCTCAAAAGCCTTTGATGTATAGTTTCCATTGCCTACTAAACAAAACCCAAGCTAACATTCCAGGTCTAACATACCGTTTTAGCATCACGTGTAATTAATACTCAATAGGATCTCTATACTTCAAGCATTCTAGGGCTTTTCCTTTCCCTGAATATTATTATTATAATGAATAATGATGTTACAGAGGGGTGGGCCAACAAAATCATAAGCTGTGTCACATTACTTACCTGATCACTTCAGATACCATCGTACAATCAACGGGTACCCTTAGATTCTAGTTGTGTCCTGTGTCCCACCACCTTTTTTTTCAAGACAGAGTCTCCCTATTGTCGCCCCGGCTAGAGTGCAGTGATGTCATCATAGCTCACAGCAACCTCAAACTCCTGGGCTCAAGCGATCCTCCTGCTTCAGTGCCCCTAGTAGCTCAGACTATAGGTGAGAGCCACTATGCCTGGCTAATTTCTTCTATTTTTAGTAGAGACAGGGTCCCACTTTTGCTCCGGTTGGTGTCAAACTCCTGACCTCAAGTGATCCTCCTGCCTCAGCCTCTTGTGTTCCTTTTTAAATAGAAATTTCTTCAGGGCAATGATTTTATCATTTAAAAGATATTATCCTTCACAGCCCAGGCAACTGAACTTTTTATCCTCCATAGCAAAAACAATTAAAACACCATCAAAAAATGATTATGAAAATGTTACACCCTTCAGTATTTAAAGGTATTGGATAGAATCTTAGAAGAGTACTTTATGTGCAAACCAACACATAACAACATGGTGTGAGTGTTTGTCCTTGTGCAACACATTAAGAGACCAATCCCGGCCGGGCGCGGTGTCTCACGCCTGTAATCCTAGCACTCTGGGAGGCCCAGGCGGGCGGATTGCTCAAGGTCAGGAGTTCAAAACCAGCCTGAGCAAGAGCGAGACCCCGTCTCTAATAATAGAAAGAAATTAATTCGCCAACTAAATATATATATAGAAAAAATTAGCCAGGCATGGTGGCACATGCCTGTAGTCCCAGCTACTCGGAAGGCTGAGGCAGGAGGATCGCTTGAGCCCAGGAGTTTGAGGTTGCTGTGAGCCAGGCTGATGCCACAGCACTCTAGCCCGGACAACACAGTGAGACTCTGTCTCAAAAACAAACAAACAAACAAAAAGAGAGAGAGAGAGAGAGAGAGAGAGAGAGAGAGAGACCACTCCTTTGAAAATTTCATTGTATTACTGGAAGTGTGGTTCAAGGACATACATCATGAATATAACCTAGGAGCTTGTTAGAAATGTAGAATCTCTAGTTCCACTCCAGAGCAACTGAATTCAGAATCTGCATTTTAACAAAATTCCCAGATAATTAGTGCGACAATGTTTGAGAGCCACCAATCTAGTTTCTTCAGAGTCAATTGGTTTTGTTGATTATCCAGCAGAATTAGGCTGAGGGCCTTCTCCTTACACATCACATGTACACAGGATTAGATAAATTCTTTAGAGGTCCCAAGCACTGAAAATACACCTCATTCCTATATGCAATTGAAAATGATAATATTAAAATTTAAAATTATAAAGCTCTGATTTTTCCATTTCAGGCTACTTTGATGCATTTCTTAAAAATATCAAATCCTTTCACAAGATATTGTTGAGGGGTACTCACTTTTGCTAATGTGCTACATCTGTGCTTCATCTGCCTCTTTAGTAATCCATTATTGCATTTGGAAAATGTAACATTTTATTAATAGTTTAATTATTAATGAGCTCTAGCAATCAAAATACATAGCATGAACTGTTATTTTACGAAACATTTTAAAACATATTACCCAACCCAGATCCTTAGAGAGCTATATTCTCTGATCATTTAACATAAGCTGACTCTCTGGCACTTGTCACCCTCAGCTCAAAGACCATCAGGCGCTATGTAGCACAAACTCTTTGGCCTGACACTCATCCCAGTCTCCTAGCACCACACCACCTCAACTATCCTCTTCCTTACCAGGTTTGCCTCTAGCTATGTCCTAACATTCCAGGAACATTCTGCACATTCCAGGCACATTCCTAACTCAACAACTTTACTCAAATTTATGCTGCTTGGAAAATGCTCCTCCTTGTTTCTGCTGAAACAAGGTTGTATGCAAGTGTGGTCCAAGAATGTGAAGTGCACTGAGTACTCCCAGACCACAGTGACCCAAACCCTCTCCTACTTTCTGAAATGCTTATTCAGTTCCGGGATACATGTGGGACACACATTAGCATGAGCTTCCATGGTTCTTTACCTTTTCAAGCACGATTTGTCCAGTAGACTAAGTTCCATATCTTATGCCCCTAGGATTCTCATTATCTTTAGTAGTACTTTCAACAGATTATGGAAGCAATAAATATTTGTTGTTGATAGCACAATGAAGATAAACTAGAAAGAACAAAGGCGTGAATAAATGCAAATTATTTGGGGGTCATATGCCCATTATTCTCCTCTTTCAATCGACTATTTCAGAGTTAATGACATTTAAAATTTGCTGTTGAGACTATTAGGGTACTTAGGACAGAAGTTATTCATTATTGCCTTATTATAGATCTCAACATCAAAAATAAAGATTAGACTGTAATGATCTTTTTTAAGTACTTTAATTTGAAATTTTACTGGAATTACCCATAGATGAAAACAAAAATTTTAAAAAACCAAGTGATTCCTAAATGTCATAGGTTTTTAAAACTCCACAGTATCTTCAGAATATTGAAGTAAATCTAGGTTGAAATTCAGTATTGTGTTGGGGAGTGTAGAGCAATGTACACTACAGGAATGACTTTTAAAAAATGAACTTTTATTTTTACTTGACAGAACAATAATATAGTTTTTAAAAAGGAGTGACTTTTATAAATCTCAACCAATTTCTTATCCAAGTAATGTTGGTATTTTTTTTTCCAAATTGGACTTTATAATATCTCAAAAAACTTTGATATATTGGATTAAATATGTGTTATTGAAGTAGAATTCTCAAATTATATACTTTTAAACACATAAACCATCAGCTTTGGAAATGTTTGAGTAATAGTCGGTCACTTCATTTGATATAGTGATATAAGGTTACTTACATAACATAAAAAATTGCTACAACCAAAATAACATTGAGATTATAGTGAGAATACTTGTTGTTAAGGAAAATAAATTAAAACGTGCATAAATATAATTTTACAGTGACAAGTCTATTCAAGACTTACCTCATTATCTTCCACTCTTATAAATATTATTTTTTATCTAGCCTCCTAAGCAATATGCCTATCACTTCTGAACATTCACTTTTAAAATGATTCTTCTTTTAGAGAATATGCAAATAAATAACTCAGAGCCACCTATATTCTTAGGTCTTCTTATTCTTATCCTAAACAAATCTCATATTTTTGCCTCACCTTCTCTCTTTCCTTGTTCAAACAGATATTATTAACAAATAAAAACAGAATAAATAGGCAAAAACCTGAGTAACTGTAGCTTATATGGATTTATCTGCTTTTTTATTTTAAGTCTTCAGTGATAAAGGCCAAGTTCCAATGCACATTTCTAACTCTAACTCTAGATGGTTTAAAAATGTCAAAATCAACAGAATTCTATTCAAACATATAAAAATCTTAAATATTGAAAAATACAAGTTTATTTGATGAAAGGCATTGCGTTATTCATTATTTGCCACCCAACAGTCAACTTTATGCTGTGTGGTTTAATTAAGAGAAGAATATAGTTTAGTTTAAGAGAAGTGAGTTGAAGGCTACTATATGGAGGATCTAAAAACAAATGAGAGGCAGCTTCTTCCCTACAATTTACCTTTTCAAGTTACAGATTTAATAAATTTCAAGTATTACACTGTGAAGATATTTAATATTAATACAAGTTTAAAAATCACATAAATTCTGAAAAATATCCAATTTATCAATGGTTTTGAATGCTTCAGAACATATTCCAGATACAGATTTCAAATAAGTAAAGTTATCAAAGAGAAAAAACAAAACATTTGCTAATCTGTCAAACCAATCTGTAAATCAATATCTATACTATGTGAAATACTTAAAACAATTTTGAAAGATATGATGAACATTGATTCATCACATCTCAAAAGGTGACGTTTTTTTCCCCAAAAAGATGGGGCACAAACAGGTTTTGTGTACATCAGAATTAACCTTTGAGGCGTTCAATGTGAAATCATATATTTGTTGCCCTCATTATAGAAAATTCAGAGAAAATTAGATCACAAGGACTCAAATTGCCTATGAAAGAACTTTGAAATTTCTCTCATCTTATTCATTTGTATGATTTTTTCTTTTTTGCTTTCTTATTTTTTTAAATTAAACATTGCTTAATCCTGAGCACATGAGCATATAGCTGTGCTAACTGAATCCTCTCCCAACTACTTCCTCTCTCTCCTATTCCCTGGAGGGTTATAAGGTTGCCTTTCACTAAGCTTACCTTGAGCCAGTACAAGATCGGTACAAAAAGACTTGGGGTAAATTTTTTTTCAAATTACTTGACCATTTAGGTTGTATCAGATCCAAATCTGAAAGAGCACTTTGACCATTATAAACCCCAAAAAGGAACTAAAACTGTCACTCCTTCGAAAGCCTCCTGTCCAGTAAAAAGAAACAAAGATGTTCAATATCCGTTTTACATGCCAGAGAATTCCATTACAACAGGACACTGTGCCTCATGAAAAACTCATTAACTGAATAATAATGCTTGTGACCACATTATGGTTTTGATAACAAGAACCTGAGCTGTCATCGATACGCCATCCAGAGTTCTAACCAATTAATTAGCAACAACTCTACCAGCAACATCAAAAAACAGGACAAAGTTTATGACAACACACACGTCTAATCTGCAGTTGTTGAAGGACATCTCAGAACAAATCAGTTTGAGTAGGAAAAGTCACCGAAGAAGTCCTGATAACATTCATGTGCAAAGCAACCCACAGGAACTGGACTAAACACAGGAAGCTTTTAAAAGAGACAAACAGAAGCAATAATTCAAAAACAAAGAAATGAAAACGTGTAAAGTCATTTGGGAGCACAACAATTGGATTGCAAGTGTGCATGTGATTTAAAATAGTGAGCTCCCCCCCACCATCCTCCCAAAAGGACACACACACACACACACACACAATACATGTCTCAGGTTTTAATAAAATTTATTTAAAATAGATTTTAATTTGTATATTTAAGGCATACGATATGATGTTATATGATATGTATATAGTAAACTTGTTACTATAGTGGAACAAATTAACATAGTCATCATCTCACATAGCTACCCATTTTTAAATTTTTTATGTCTCTTTAGATTCTATGTCTCTTTAAAATATAATTTGCTCTTACGGGCTCTTACATTGTAGTACTGGGATCAGAACTGCCTGAAAATGACCAGAGGAGTATTCTGGTTGCCTGGACAATAAACTAGCTGGGATGGTGGGATGGGAGCTCCCCTGTCTCCTAGCAGGAGGACTCTTTCAAGCTCAACTTTCCATGGCTCCCCCTCACCTGCAGAATGAACTGAAACATCCCATGTATTATAAGGTCTGCAAGTGCTGGGCAGCTGGCATATCCAGGCAAGGCTTTTAAACAGTTGGCATCCTAAACCCAGGCTGCCTGGCATGAGCCAGCCTGTGCATCCCTCCATTAACAGCCTAGGCCCAAAAACACCCGAACCATGACATGCTTCTCTATGGGATGATGGAAGGATACGGGGCCCCCACACCTTCTCTTCTCTTCTCTTCCTGATCCTTGGCTACATAGGTTTTCCAACAAAGCCTATTCCTTAACTGTGTAGGCTTCATAGACTTTATCCTGAACCCTGTGGCATGAAAGGTGGAAACTTAGCTGATTCTCCCAAGGGACAATAGGTAGAGACACAGAAGGAAGCTACCGAGCACCAGCTTCATATATAGGCAACAGATTTTCATCTTCTATTGCTGAATTCCTGAGCTAAAAAGAATGCAGACCACGGGCCTAGAGTATAACTCAGATGTAAATATAGGAATCGGCTTACATATTAATATTTTAAAGGAATCCAAGCAGAATTTTAATTGTCTCAACTTTTTCTCTTTTTTTAAATTTTTGTTCTTTTTAGTATACATGGGATTATGGTAATGGCTTAAATTTCTGAATGTCAATTTTGGAATATAGACATTTGTATTCCCCTAACCTAGATACACAAGAAACTATTGGTGAGGGGATATTCAGAATAAGGGACAACACTTTTTATAAGAATAAGGATCTTTTAAAAATCATGTAATTTATTTTTATGAAACAATTGTAAAAAATAGTTAAGACACAAGCTTATAAATTACTCTGTATTATCCTACCCCATAGCTAGAAGCAATAAGACATATATTCTCACAAAATGTTTCCTTAGCACTATGCTTATGGAATAAAGGCACTCTCAGTGCATATCCTGCTTATCTTGGTTCCCATCCCAGGCCTTTCCCTAGATCCTGGTACCAGCCTCTGCCACAGGCACAGAAAGCAATGCCTCGTGTGTCAATGGCAACACCTCCAACAGCTGTGATTTCTTCAGTGGCCTATTGGCTCAATTGTGCAGGAGGAGGAGTTAGGAGAGGAGGAGGAGAGAAGAGTTACGAGCATAAGGTTTTTATATTATGCAGATATATGGTATATTTTAAATTTTCCTTTAAAGTAAATTCTTGTAAGTGAGGAGGGGAAACTATTCCAGCTAGAGGGATAAATGTCCAAAGTCAGGAAAGCCTGCTGAGTTCCAGAAACTGAAAGAATTCCAGGGTGGCTGGAGCTGCCTGAGTAAGGGAGAAAACAGGACAAAATAAAACTGTAGAGAAAGGATGGGTCTGCTAACGCAGAGCCTTGAAAGGTAAAAATCAGCATTCTCGACTTTGCGGGAGGGTGTTCACGGATCTTCTCTAGCATAATCAGTACATTTCCTGGGGCCTCCCAACAAGGAATACTCCACCACGGCTATTACCATTGTCTGGCCAGGTCTTCTCTGGGATCTCAGTTCTTACCATCATGATAAGGTAAGATGGAAAGTTTTTATTATTTTGTAATTGTCATAGTCTTCTCTGAGCCTCTTATTCCTAATTGCAAATAAAAAGCAATGAAATCAAATCATAGCACAGTCTTTTCCTTTTTCCCTCAATTTTTACTGAAGGTTGGGTGTATACATATGGAAATTAGAAGAAAAGATGTGTTATTCAACAAATAGTGTTGAGACAATTGGCTAGCCATATGGAAAAAAAAAATAAGGAAAGCTGGATCTCAACTTCACTCTTCCAACAAAATAAGTTCCAGATGGATAATAGATTTAAACATTCTTAAAAACCTGTAATTTTTTAGAATAAAATGGTCCAATGTTTAACCTAATCTTAGGGGAGGAAATCCTTTCTCAGTAAGTCAAAGAAACACAAACCTTAAAAGAGATTAATAGAAAAGATTAATAACTTTGCATTGAAAAAATTCTACATGAAGAAGATTTGTTAAAGTTAAAAGAAAAAGCCCAGACAAAAAACTGAAAAAGAATTTGCAACATATGGCACAGAAAGAGCTGACTTCTGTACTAAATGAATTATTCCTACAAATCAGTAGGAAAAGCCAAAACCATAAAAGAAAAGTGAGCAACAAAAAAGTAATAGAAATGGATTCCAAATATATGAAAAGATCTTGAGACTTTTACCTAATTAAAAATTGGAACTTAAAACAGTTTAAAAAAGACCCGCTGTGTTTCACAAATCAGATTAACAACATTCAAAATGATTGACCATAAACAATATTAGCTAGTAGCTGGCAGGGAAGGCACTTTCATAGACTCTTCTTAGAAGTATAATTTGGTAAAACCAACTTAAAGGAAAATTTGGAAAGATCTATCATCACTTAGAAAACAAAAATCCTTTGATCCAATGGTTTACTTCAAGAATTTATTCTATAGATATATATAAATATGTGTATAAAAAGTACTTGCAGAAATATTTATTGGAACTTTGCTTTTACATATCAACAGGCAGAAAAAATCTTAATGTTCATTAGTAAACTAATGATTAAATTTATGGATGTATATCTGCACAGTGAAATAGTATACAGTTGTTTTTAAAAAATGAGTGAACTCGTCATGTGCTAACATAGAAAGTAAAGATATATACTTTTAAGTGGGAAAAAATAACCAAGGGGTTAGAACAGTGAGCACAGTAGTCATTTAAGTATACACACATACATGATAGCATTAGAGTGTTTCTAAATATTTTACTGTTAAATTACTGCAAATTAAACAATTGATTGCTTCTAGGCATGAAGCTAGAAGATCTGAGATCTGAAAGGAGAATTACATGTCATTGTACAATTACTTATTTGATTTTTAAAACTATATGCATGGATAGCTTTTTTATTTAAAAAACTCCACGAACTTGAAAAAATTCAGATTAAACACTGGATAGCATTGCTGCTATAACTTTAATATCTGAGGGAAAATAAGGTGGGTGTCACATATCAGTCATATATATGGCACATACTGTCATATATTGGTTTTGGCAAGGTGCAGATAATGACTTAATCTGGTTTTAAGTTGTTCAAACAAGCCATCTTCAAGAATGAAACAGAAGAGCTGAGGCTTTTTTTTTTTTTTAACATGCTTTGAATCATCTGAGAAATATGCCCATTGGTAGACTTCAATCATAAGAAGTTCCTGCAAAGATCAGCCAACAAGGAGAAAGAAACTAACAACCATTTACAGAAGGCATAGTTATAAAACAAACACTGGCATTTTTCATGGATTCATACATTGCCTCAAAAAACTTATATCAATTCAGGAATTGTGTTTTGCCCTAGGGAAATCTAAAAGAAATCAAATAATATCTCTACTTTTTTTTGGTTTTGAGTGTGGTGGGAAAGACACATAATAAACAAATAAGATTGTGACAGTTATGATAAATAAGGAAAAGAAAACAATGCCAATGATGTAGGAGAGTGTGTGTGTGTGTGTGCGTGTGTGTGTGTGTGTTTGTGTGTGTGTATTGGGGATGGCAGACCTCAGAATTGCTTTGTCATTAAAATAAGAAATTCTTTAAAGCATCCAGCCTTATTTAGAAGGCCTCCTCCTCAAAAGCTGGACCACAGGAAGCTTACATACCATATTCATCAAGACAGAACTTGGCCTGACATTTTTAAAACAAGTTCTTTCTGACAATGAACTAAGAAACTAAATCAAGAAATCCAGCATATATGTTGCAAGACAAACTGTTTCTGGCATTAAGGTCTACATTTTAAAATGTTGTAGGACAATGTGAAAATAAACACATAAAAATGACCCCAAGATTCTGAGAGGCAAAAATGCCCCTCATGTCCCACTGGGCTTCTTGTGCAGTTTGTTAGGACACTTGCAGATGGTGTATGAAAGAATGCAGTTTTCTCAACAGATCCTATAAGCAAGCTAAGCTATTCCATCAGCTCTAATGGGACCACAATGTGATCAGGCTTCACTGGCTGAGTGTATAGATGACAGTGGCATTGAAAGGGAGGCTCCAAGGTGACCTAAAGTAACAATAGGGACAGTAACAACACAATGCATTATAATAACAGCTACTATGGTGATGTACTTCCCAGACACAGAAACATTTAAACAGAAATCACTCTGGCAAGGGTATTATTACTCCCTTTTAAAATAGTAATAATGAATCTTAGGGAAGTTCACCAGCTTTCTCAAAATAAGGTGGTTGGCAAATGACAGAACCAGGCTTTGAAATAGGTCTGTTAAGTTCTAAGCTCCATGTGCTTTATTTCGAACTTGAAAGACTGAAAGGAAAAAGAAAAGGGAGGTGGACAGGGACAGGAGAAGGAGAGGAGACAGAGGGAGGAAGATAAGCAAAGGAAGGAAGGACATTTGTGCATGTGTCTGACTTTTTCTTTTTTTGTACACAGATGCTTTGGGACCAGGTCATTCTTAAAAGAGTATGGTAGGTAATGGTGTAGGTATTGGAGTCAGAATTAACAACTGCAACTAGAATCTTGGTTCCAACATGAGTTAATCTGCCATATAAACTTGAGCAATCACTTAATCTTTCTGAGCTCAATTTTATCACCTGAAATAGCATATAACAGCACCCACTTCCTAGAGTTGGGGTGAAAATTAAACATTTGTAAAGCCTTTAAAACTGTTTTGAGTGCTAAACCATGAACAAAATTTGCTATTCAAAATACTGAATTCAAAACACTCAAACTCTCAAAACACTGAACAAAATATTTTATCAATTACAATAATCTAATAATACTAGATATGCATGAAAATTTGTCAGGAACTGCTTTAGAGCACAATATGATATAACATGGCATGTCTGAAGATTTAATAGGGAATTACCTCAAATAGAAGAGCGTGTTGCAGTTAGAAACGGCTCTTTTCAGCAAAATTTTTAGGCAGATCAGGGAGGGGGGCAAGGGCAATAAAAAAAAAATAAAAAAATAAAAAATAAAAAAATAAAAATAAAAATAAATAGAAATAGAGGAGATATTCTTATTTCTTCTGGAAACTATTTTGGCTTAATCAAGGAAATCATTTAGTTTATACCCCAAAGTAATGCACTATTGAATTCTAATCAGATTTTAATTTATTTTACTGTTGTTGTGACTGAAGGTAAAGACAGTGTGTGCCCTAGCAGAAGTGTGTAACACGGTGAAAGAGAAATGAAGGCTTGCAGGCCTTCATTTTCAACAGCTGACATCCACAGGCACGTGGGTGATCAGAACTGCCAAAGACGTTGCCAGAAAAGAAAACTTCAAAGGAAAGCTACGAAACAACTTTAATTAATTAAAATGTTCTTTCTTCATCTTTGTTTGTCTCCAGTGCCTCTTGGACAGAACCGAATGGAGAAACAAAGGACAGTTTGTATTATAGGATGGCTCCATCCATACACACTAAACAGAGAAAGGGCACTCACCACAATGAAGCAATCTAGATGGTTGCGAGAAACAACTTCACTTCCCCTAAAATCTTTTGGGGCAACATTACTCCTTATATTTTTCTTTTAAATCTAAGGGCCAAAAGTATCTGCTTCTGTGATTTCCAGTCCAGAACAAGAATCCTCCTCCCGTTCCTTTTGCGCCTCCTCCGCTTTCTGCTCTTCTTTCTCTTCCTCCTACCTCTTCTCTTCATCCAGTGAAAGACATGCCCGTGCTTTGTTGATGGGTTACCCACAGCTGCTTGCCCGCCAGTGACATTACTCATAGAATCTGAGTTTCATGCTTGCTACCATGTCAGACACTGCTCATGGTAGGCACAGGTTATGACTCAACTTTTTGAGGAACTCAGAAATTTGTTGATCAGATCTCAACACCTTAAATATTGTTTAGCTTTACTATTATTCTCGTCACAGAACAAAGTCTTAAATACATCAGTAGTATCATTGTTTTGCAAAAATAACACAAAGGGTAATTAATATACTGATGAAATTTCACACTTGAGAAGACCAAACATAAATTAGTCTACAGAGAGCCAGAAATCTAGAAGTCATCTTGATTCCATTTTCACTCTCACTTCCCACTGGAATCACTCTTCAAATCTTTTAACTCTAGCTCCTAAATTTTCCTCCAAAAGTTGGACTGGCATCATCTCTCACTTTTCATTAATTCAGAACTACATTTTTTTAAAAAAAGTAAAAAGTAGTTACTATATTTAATGCAATATCTTTCATTCATCTTTCCCCAAATTTAAGTCTCATCAGATACAAATGTAAATTAAACATTCTATTTCAAGGTATTAAAAAATTTGGATGAATTTAATTAAAGGAAAAAACGTCAGAAGCAGCACTCGTAGCAAGTTATATAAACACTAATGGAGTTAAATTTGAGTAGAAGTGTATGTACTTTTAGCTTTTGATTTAAAAATGAAATTTATTTCACCTGTGTTAACTATTAATATGTTTTCTTGTCTGATGGAAGGGGAAAATGATAGCCACTTCACAGAGCAGTTTTAAGAATTAAATGAACCAATGTAGATAAAGTGTTCATCTGGCACACAATAGATGCTCAATATATCATAGCTTTCGTTTATATGTAATGTTTTTTATAATTTTCTGGTTAGAATTTGAATTTTACTTTTATCATTAAGCTAACCAGTTTATAACTTTCCATGTTATAATAAATCATAATGTTTTTTGTAAAATAAAAATTAAAATTTTAAGGCATTCCCTGAAAAGGACTATATGATATGTCTACTTTAAAAAATTATAATGTAATAAACACTCTTAGTGAATTTTAAGTTGTGCCTTTGCCTCAGCTTTTTTCATTTATCAACCCAGTAACTGTTTCTAGAACAGAGATTCAATCTCTAGACTCCGTGTCTTATTCAGTCTATGTTAGTGCTGTGTTAAATGGTAGATCTCTTAAATTTATACTCAGCGACAGTTTGATTCAGTCTACTTTATTTTTTGCTTAGCATTCTTTGTACTCCTAGATCCATATTTGTCAATATAGTTTATAAATATAAGCAGTGCAATACATTACTTATTATGAAATAAAAGAAGTTTATAATTTGCTCCATTTTATAAGCATTATTTTTTCTTCCCCCTAAAAATCATTATATACACAGCCTGAAATCCCACCATTTAAAAAATATGTACCTTATATGTGAAGAACTTTTTATGTGTAAATAAGTCTTCCAATCAGAAAGATTTAGTTTATTTTTTAATTATTTCTTTTTTTTGAGACAGGGTCTTGCTTTCTTGTGCAGGCTGGAGTGCAGTAGCTCACTGCAGCCTCAAATTCCAAGCAATCCTACCACTTCAGCTTTCCAAGTAGCTGGGACTACAGGTGTGCAACACCATGCCTGGCTAATTTTTAAAAATTTTTGGAGAGACAGAGTCTCACTATGTTGCCCTGGTTGGTCTCAAATTCCTGGCCTCAAATGGTCCTCCTGCCTCAGCCTCCTAAAGTGCTGGGATTATAAGTATAAGCCACTGCACCCAGCCAGAAAGATTTAATTTAATATATATTAAATATTGCTAAGGAATACAAATTCCAGAAAAGGAAAGATCCCCAGATGTCTGTCCCTCATTCAATTATCCCCTTATATATATAACATTTAATTTTAGTGTCCCAAGGTAATTCACTGTATCTTAGGTAATAAACACTCTATTACAGCAAATATCTGAGCATATTTATCGGGGTGTTGTCTAGGAAACCACAGTGGGAACAGTCACGGAGCTCAAATCACTATATTTTAGCTGGTGTCTCTGAACTTAGCTCCTCACTTTGGACTCCCATTGTGTACATTCAGCTCTGCAAACCACCACAGGTACTCATCATGGCCAAGTTCCAGGCTTTTTCCTCAGGAATTTTTTGCCTGTCAGTACAATTTCCAGGTCATAAAAGACTGAGTCTAGCTCAAACTAACTGACCACAGCTTTCTTCTTTTTGAGACCTATGCTGCTTGTCTTCTATGGCAGTGGAATTCTAAGATAGAGACAGTTTCAAACCAACTATTGTATCAAAAAGAGTAGAAGCAAAAGAAAGCCAGTCTTCTTGAATAAAACTGGTTTTATCTTTTTTTTTTTTTAAATGCAAGAAAGAACACAGAATATGTTCAGTCCAGCTAGAATGAAACTCTGAATGTAGCCACTTACCAACCTGGGCAAGTTACTCCAGCTCTCCATGTGCCAGTCTCCTTGTCTGTGCAAAGGGAAAAATGATGGCACCTCCCTCACAAACCATCGCATTTAATCCATGCAACAACCCTGTACAAATTACTTAGAAGACTGATTTGCCAATGATATGAGTTCATATTTCATACATAACTATCATGCCATCATTGTCGTCATATTCATCATCAGCAAACAGAAATTTCATAGTAAAGATGGTTTAAAAGTATTAAATAATTTCTCCATTACCTTGCCTCACTATGCTTACTCCAGTGGAATACTTCAAATATTACTCAAACATTCACAGAACAACATAGTGTAATGTATGCCAAAAATGGTTTATAAAATGAAAAATATCATCACATAATCACATTAGAGAAAGCACTTTAAGTTTTATATCTGACTATCACAGTAAAATTTTCAAAGAAATAATTTTATTACATATTAATTAATAGTTCATCATTGTATTAAAGATCGTGACAGCCCGGGTGCGGTGGCTCACGCCTGCAATCCTAGCACTCTGGGAGGCCGAGGTGGGAGGATCGCTCGAGCTCAGGAGTTCAAGACCAGCCTGAGCAAGAGCGAGACCCCATCTCTACTAAAAAAATAGAAAGAAATTACCTGGACCACTGAAATATATAGAAAAAATTAGCCAGGCATGGTGGCGCATGCCTGTAGTCCCAGCTACTCGAGAGGCTGAGGCAGGAGGATCGCTTGAGCCCAGGAGTTTGAGGTTGCTGTGAGCTAGGCTGACACCATGGCACTCTAGCCAGGGTGACAGAGCAAGACTCTGTCTCCAAAAAAAAAAAAAAAAGATCATGACAGTCATCTTTCGACCAAGCTTTGTGTTCTTCAACATACTACTTTCTTTAGAAACTAAGGGTCAAAGAGAAGTCATTTTGTTACATTATAAATTATGAAGTACCATTTTAAAATAATAATTATTAATATATACATTTTGCAAACTGAAGTTCTGAGTAGATGATACTGTAATTTTATCAGAAGGAACAAATCCAATAGTATTACTAGATTCTAAATACCATCATACTTAACATTACTTCACTATACTATGTCTTATGTAGATAATATATGGTCCAGTATAAGTCATGAATTTAGATCCTTTCTAAGAAAAAGCAAGGACATTCTACGGTGGCTTGAAATCCGTAAAAGCAGCTGACTTTCTCACCATCTGCTGCGTTGCCCAACACCCAGTGAAGGAAGCCTGTGCTCAGCGTTCTGATCTCAGGTTTCCCTCTCTGCATGGCCCCTCACAGCTGTGCCACGCAGTTCCTCCAGAACTGTGAAGCGCACCAGCCACCCAATCGTACCTGACAGCCCCAAGGAGCCATAAGTACTCAGAGTTGCTTTTTGTTCTTAACCGTGGTCATGTTTTTTTTTTTTTCACCAGAGAAAATTTAAAAGACTCTTGGTGTTTTACAATCCTAGTTCAAAGATGAGCAACAGCAACTGTATCAAGGAGTGAGCACAAACACATTCTCAATATTCAGTTGGAATTCCTATTCCTCTGACTGGTTCAACTCACATTAAAGGTCACAGCATTGCCAAGCCAGCGTAAGTCCATGTAAGGGCCAGTTAGCTTTTCCTTCCTGTTGTGATAATCTACACATTCGACCTGGCACATTCCATCCCTTGTCTGGATTCAGGCCGGAGCACAATCAGATCAGCGTGAAGGGCTCCACCAGCTCAAAGGCATCCCTTCCAACTGGGGGCCACTGGAAAGAAGCCACGTGCCAGGAGATCCCATTTGCCCCAAAATAGGCTTGAAAAAATTCTTACTTTTCACATTTAATTATTTAGGGCAATAAGCTATTTTTACAATTATAGGAAGTTCAGAGGTGGTCAATCTATTAAGAATGCAGAGTAGATGGGAGATTGCCAAACAGACAAAATAAGAGCATTCCAGACAGATGAACCAACATAGGAAAAGCTACGGGGTTGTAAAACAGCATGTCATTCTAGGGAAAACCACAAGCAGTTTGAGGCTTAGAGACAGTAGGGTCATTTCTATTGAGAGAGTAAGCAGAGGCAGAGCTTGCTATGAAGTCTGGTTTATGTCAAGACACTGAAGGATTGTAAGCATCGAAGTCCCTTATCCAGAATAACGTGTCTTAAAAAGATTACTGTGGAAGCATCACTTGGTGAGGGGACGAATCACGAGGATGTAGCTCCTCATTTCTCCAGGAGAGGTAACGAGGCCTTTAATCAGGCCTTGCCTGTAAAAATTGAGGAAAGGATATTTTACAAAATGACAACATAAACTACTAGAAATTTGTTACAGAAATCATACCAAAAAACAGTGGATTTTACAAAGAGAGAGAGAGAGAGGGAAAAAAATACATATATATAAAATCATTTTGAAATCCTAAAGAAGCTGAATTGTATTTTAAATTCTATAAAAAATTTCTCAACAATTTACAAAAAAATTTCATATTAATCATAACAGGAATAAGTTTTATATGCAGAAAATAGCTAGTCATATAGGAATATAACTCAGAGATATAAAAGCAGGCAAAATTTCCTCAGTTCACTTGAATATTCAGTTGGGAGCAGCTAAGCGAGGCTATGGACAGGATTCTAGATTCTCTAAAATTCTTCATAAAAAGTGTAATTAGAAAAAATAAAACAGGAATGGTTCTTGTTGGAAAGCATATGCTCTTGTACTGTGTAATATAATGCGAATCAACTGTCATGGCTGGCAGGACTAAATTCCTGACAAGGCATGATCAGTGCAGAAGGGGTCTATGTCATAAAGGTTTCATAATCACCACAGCTAAAAAGTAACTCACAAGACAGGAATGTAATGAAAGAGCCATCAAAGGGGACAGAAGAGCAGGAGCATCATGTGAGAGAGTTACAGCCACAGTGTGAGAGCACCAGAAGGCATGAGCCTCATTACGAAAAGAGAAAGCGTGACTGACCCGTCACAAGACTCGGTCAGTGGGCTAAAGACCGTGTAAGAAGGGACACAGCAGCGCACGGGAGAAAAGGGCAGAGCAGGCAAGAAGGGCCTGCCCGACAGAGATGACAGCATAGAAATTCAAGGCACAAAACTAAGACACAGGCAACCAACAAGAGACAGCACTCACAGTGGCAATATGTAAGCACTGGACGTTCAGGGAGAAACAAAAAGGACAGTTTCCCTGCTCATTTGTTGCTTATTACAGGTCTGGTTTTGAGAGCATCGTGGGTGGGTTTGTGGGTAGGGGAGTTATCCTTGAGGCTCCAATTGCAGGGAGTTTTCCCGTATTCATCCACACACACACACACACACACACACACACACACACTCCCTGCTCCACACACACGCACTGCTGAGAGAGGTCAATAGCTGTTTTCATGGTGCAGATTTCTTGGATGAGAGTTCCTGAAACAGACATTAAGAGTTTTACTTAGGTAAGAAAAGCTACTAGCAACAAGAATTTTAGATTTTTATAAAAATATCAGATGCCTCCTTTTTATATGCAGTGTGAGAGGACTAAGCTGGACTTGTTTCACCACATCCTGGAATACCACAAATAGAAAGTAGAAAGGGAAACATTCCAAAAATAGGGTTAGGTGTCCTCAAGTCATCTCCTTCTCTTTCATAATTCTTCATCCTTTTATCTTTCTGGAACACTGAGGTCTGTTTAGATACTGGAATTTTCTAGGATGATTTGGTCTTGGTATGGCCAGAGCTTTTATTAAATTCTTAATTTAAGTGAAAAAATACATTCCCCCCCAAAGTAAACACACACGAAAATGCTAAATGCAAAGAAAATGAAGACATAGGCATAGGAGAAGCCCTCCCTTTTGGGAAAAGGTCTAGTGAAGAGATTTCATGACAGTCCACTCTGTTGGGGGATGGATGGTTAAAGGCCACCCCAAACGCAAAGTGAGAGCAGAGGTACATGCTAGTAAAGCACTCTTCACCCCAGGTGCTGAGGACTACTTCCCCCAACCACCACCCACAACTTGGCTTTAGTGGTAATTCCCAAAGCTAAGTATTGGGTTGAATAAAAGGAAGTATTTCTCCATGATATAAATACTGTATACGGATTTTGTTACTCAGATCATAGAAAAACTAGAAAAATAATAAATAAATGTACATAAATAAATATATGTACAAGTTTAAAGATGACACCCTGACAGTGGGTTATTAAGAGAAATTAGACCCATTTACACTTTATTATCCAGTAAAGGCAAAAACAAGAATAAAAGCACACAGCCCATGATGACACTGTCAGAAAGACAATTAGGTTAAATTGAACAATATGACAGTCCACATGTCTGTAGAGATGATGTTAAATAAACATTTTATGTTCAATTAAGCTTTTAATGGACTTCAATAAGAGAATTTTTTTAATGGCCTCAATAAAGCTTGTGTGGATTTTCAAAATTCAAGTATTAAACCAAGTGTAAGTGCAAATTCTATCACTGTAGCTTCTTTGCAATCAGACTTTCTATACCCTTGGCCTTCAGTCTCATATGATTGACAATGGTAGCATGCAGGTATTTCTGCCTAGAATTTCTTCCTTATTCTCAAAGGTACAATCTCTCTCTACTGAAATATGCAACACAGATGAATTAGTTTTAGTCTAATGAGGTCTCAACTTGAAAGAAGTTAAATAACTATAGCTAATGGTCCCTAGAAATAACAACGCTTCACCCAGTAATTGGGTTTATAAATTGAACATATAAGCATTAAATGCCAGTAGTGTCTGCAGGCCCAGCTGGGTGTTGGAAGGAAAAAAAAATGAATGTATGATGATTCCTGATCATATGTTTATAATCTATTTGAAAATACAGTCACACGCTGAGTATAGGGATGAACGACCACATAAAGGGTTAGGAAACAAAGAACTGTGAAACAATATGGGCTACAAGAGTTCTGGAGAGGGATGATTAATAGGGACGGGAACACTTGAGAATACCTCTGGGTAACGCTGACTTGTGCCATGCATGAAATACAAGCAAGATTCTCCAAAGCAGCAAAATCACCTCAAACAAGGAGAACTCAACAGTGAAGGACATTGTCAAGAACCACCAGGGTGAATGTAGGGAAAAAGGAGGTAGATAACTGGCCTTTTGGATTTGAGGTTTCAGTGCGGTAAATCTGGAGATAATCTGGAATGTTTTTAAACTCTGGAACTGATTATGTCATATATTTGAGTCATTCAAAATAATGTGGATTTACTCTGTAGGTAGCAAGTAACATTGAAGTGCTTTTTGCTTGAATTAACTACTTTAGGTCAAAATTCCAATCTGATTCATAAGGAAAAGTCGATCTCTTGCCAGAAAGATTTAGTGACTTAGTGTACTGTTGGCTAAACAAGGCACATTGAGAATTGCCCTAGGGAAGCAGCTCTTTCACGCCTTTGAATCAGCTAGAGATATGAAGAGACGTGTAAGACAGGGTAGCTGAATTCTCAGTAGAACACAAGCATGTGCAGAAATTTACAGCCACCAGCAACAATCTCACTTTACAACAGTAGAGCCCTTGGGGACAAGTCTCGTTTCTAATTTTAGACTATCCTTAGTCCTCAGTTCAGTGCCTGGTCAGTCACTCCCTATAAATGCCTGTTAATTGACTAAATGAAAAATATAGCCCACATTAATAATGTCTCTGGAAATTATGTTAAATTGCTGAAGGTATTTTCTATAAGCAATGTCATATAGCATAAAGAAATCAGGGGTTGAAAGCAGACAAACTTGATTCAGCCACTTTTTAACAATATGGCACAGACCAGTTACTTCTCTAAGCAACAGTGGTCTTTTTTGTAAAATAGATATAACAATGCTAACTTGCAGAGTTGTGAAGATAGACATTGAAAAAACTTGCCTACCTTAGTGTCTGGTGATAAAATGGAATAAACAACTCAGCCTATGGTACACAGTATTCTGATGTTAGTCTTTTATTAGTCAGTGATTGAAGATTATAAAGCTAAATAAAATAAAATTATCTTATTATATTTTATTTTATTTATTAATTCTAATAAAATTAGTGCATGATATAAAATTAGAAATAAGTTCATATTTTTCATTATTATTATTTCATATCTTCAAACATCATCTGTCTTATAACAACTTATATTTTGACTAATTAATGTTTTCAATATCTACTATCTTTCACTATTAAATTATGCAACTCTAAAATTCACAGAGTCTACATTATTACAATTAAAATATATGCAGAATTACTTCCATCTTATTATAATTTATAGAACAGAATGATCCTAAAAACTTTTTACTTTCAACATGCTAGTCCTGCTCACCATATCCCCTTTGAATTCCAAATATTCCATTTTCTTGTAAATGTTTGCATATATAAAATAGAACACCAAGGAGTGTGGTAAGCATACATTTATAGGTACACACTGCAATAAAGCACAGTATTCTAGCTTCATTAAGAAGAGCTGCTATGACCTTATAATTATCTGGCATAGTAGAGGCATTTACATTAATATTTAACTATAATAATTTAGAGTTATATATAGTAACTCACTTTTCCCCCAGTGTTATCACATATATCAACAGGTTTGGACATTTACCAAATTCACATTACAACATGGCTCTGGTAGCACAGTTGAACAGCCTACAGTAGCTGGTGGCATTATTAATCAAATCACACCCACAAATCATGTCTCTTAACAAATATAAAAAAACGTATGCTCACAGTTATACAAAAAAAAATTGCATCCGTAGTATCAACCAAGTCACACACAACAGTGTAAGTATAGTATCTCAGAAAAACAACACAAGCCACAAAATTTTCCAGCCTGAATTAGTTCAATTCCATTGAAATGGTTTAGATAAATATGAAATTATTCTTCACCACTGATCAGGTGTTAGCATTATTTCATGCTAGCAGGCCATGTAAGATCTCCCTCTGTAAACATTTTCAACCCAAGAGCACTTACTATCTGTCTGTGTGTCAATCTGCCCACCTCTCTGTGGACCATCCATCCATCCCTGAGGCCAACAGATAAATATGTCGAGCACCTACTCTGTTCCAGGCATTCTGCAAGGCTCCAGTGATGCAAATGTTTGCAAGACAGATATTTTCTCTAATTTCAGGTTGCTCACAGACCAATGGGAAAGACAGAAAATGAGTAAACAGACAAATAAAATAATTGCGAGTTATGATAAGTCTTAAGAAGCAAGCAAAAGGCCAGCATGGGGATCCACATCTAATAGAGTAAGTAAGGCAAGGCTGGTCTGAGAAGACTTCCTCCAAGTGGGGACATAAAGGGTGAGAAGAGGAGCTTTGTATACTTGGGGTGGGAGGGCTCTTCACAGACAGAGGGACAGCACATGGCAAGAACCCTTGGCCAGGAAATAGCATGGAGTGTTGGAGAAACTGAAAGAAATGCAGCATTCATTTTATTTATTCAACAAATAAATATGTGCAGAATGTTTCACTAGTCTTTGGTTGAAGAGTTCTTTTTTTCTTCTTCTTAATTAAATAGAAAGAAACTGCCTTGATGCATTAATTAAAGTAGAACATTTTGCTCAAGCATGTATTTCTGGCTGACCTTCAACTATTGTAGAAATAGCACTTAAGCAAGCCTTACCAAAATGATTAAATGAATAAAAGATAAAAGTACTTAAGATGGGAGAGGAGAATATAATTTCTACCCATTTCTTCAAAGAATCTTGCAAAACCATTAACACCATGCTTTGAAATTATATATTCTTTGTGTAAAAGCAATGAATTAAATTTTTCATGAAAAAAGCTTCATTTCAGACTTGAGATCAGTCAGAGGCAAAGAAACATAACTAATATTCAAGCAGGAAGTATTTTAAATTAAATGTCTGTAAAGAGCAAGAAAATGTGTTTAGCATGCAATCAGCATACTTAATGACTTAACTACAATCAGCTAATGCTTAGCTGAGGAAAATATGCATCATAAAACATGATCCACTTACTTACATTAAGTATTGTTTAATCATTAAACATTAACGAGTAAATCATCACATTGATAATGGAAATAGTATTGATTACTTTAAATATAATGGTATATTGAGTCCATAAATCTGATCCCCTAATTGTACCAACTTGTTTGACCCCAGCTGTGCCACCTCTCTGTGTGTGTGTATGTGTATGTTTAGGTGTTTTTGAGGTGTTATTATACAGGAAAATAGGAAAGGACCTATCATAACAGCATCAATTTACTTCCACTGACACACCTTTCAAAAGGTACCTCTTTTGAAAGATACAGTAATTCTGTAAAAAACACAACAATATTGATTTAACTATAATGTGATATTCATTAATCATAAGCGGTTTTTCATGGAAATATATCACTGTACCTCAAACACCAGAAAAATAACTCTGACTGGTGACTAAGAGTCCTCCAAGGAGTGGGTACAATGCAGACCCCCCAGGTTCCGTTTCTGGAGAGTCTGCTTCAGTCAACTCTGGAGCAGAGTCAAGAAATCCACATTAACAAATATCTCATATATTTCAGACACACGTGGACTATCAGTGGCCTGCATTTTGGGAAACGCTGCCTTTCAGAGCCTGGGAAATCTTAGGAAGTGTTTTGAACATACATTGGCTTATTTGCTCGGGAACCTCATCACAGAATGCTTACCATTTAATAAAAACTGACATTCAGAATTGTTGCCTCCTATTTCATTCTGACCCATCAAAGTGTGAGAAGTATCTGTCCTTTACTGACGTAATTACGCCATAACTCATAAGGAACTACAGTGAGGAAACCGGTCAGATCAGATGACTAAACACTGTTCACATCACCAGTGGAGTTGAAAAACCTCTACTCTGCTTTACCCAAGGTAAACACTAAAGTACCGAGTTTCAACATCCCCATCTAAAAGGTTTAATGTAGCTCAATGCATTTTGCACTCAATATTCAATGCATGTTTGCTGAATTGCATTAAGAAAAATAAATTTAACATTGGAAATGACATAGAATTTGCACGGAACAATTAGATGTAAGTGTTTGACTTTAAAAAGAGGCCAAACTTGAAAATATATGGTCAAATTACAGAAACGTCAGCTGCACAGATAAAAATGAAAACAGATCACATAGAGTTTATTGCAAGCTCATTTCTATCTACATTTACGTATGGATTTAGCAAAGTATATTATGAGGTGTTACTCTAATAAAATTGAAAAGCAGACTATAGATTTCCAGACAGTATATACTTAAGAAGACACAATCTATTTGCTGATACCTTAACAATAGTTACGAAGATTGCCTCTTGTTGTATCTTTATGCTAAGGAGACATTTTATTTTAACCTGTAGTAGATATTTGAATAGTACACCACCAGAGCTTTTGTTGGGGTGTACAGCAGGCAGCACACAGAGGGATTCAGTTCATAAAAATATCTGGATTTATTCTTATTATATCACATATGCTTCCTTCTTGACACTTCAACCAAGGAGTCATGAAAGCCTAATAAAAATGACTTAGCAATAAATTAAATGAAAAAAAATCTAGACATTAATGTTATTTCTAGATGTGTCCTTTAAAAACCCTTACTATGGCTGATTCCAAACACTTAGGAAAATTAATGGCTGCTAGATGAAGTGTATAAAGCTTGAGGACACAGTCAGGTTTAAGCATGGTTTGCCTTTGAATGATCCCTTCTGTTCACTCACCGTCTTCTGTATAATTAATAGCCACTCTCCCAAATCACATGCCGATTAATGAGACGCACATAAAGGCTTAAAGGTCTGTACTGCAATTCAGTCTTAATGAAAGTCAATATCCTTTTGCCAAGAAAGCTCAGATCACATTTGGCTTTCACAGATAATTAGGAGGGTTTTTATAGAACCAAATAGTAGTGATGACTGGTAAATATTAGATCTTTTAAATAAATACAATATTTAGCCAGAAAAAAACAATTAGTTTACTTTTCAATTTCTACAGAAATAAATTTGTTTATTATCTTCACAGGATATTTAAAAGTAAACAAGATAAACACATATATGCACATATCTATAATTGTATCCCATATGATACTTTTTATCAAGTATTGTGTAATCATTTGGAAAATAGTTTTCATTCATATCACTTGATTCCTCTTGCATTAAATATTAACTCTTTAGACAAGTAAGAAGGCTCACTATTAACTGATTCCATCTTACTTCCTTAAAACTCTTTCTCACCCTATATAAATGTGGCATGGGCACATTAAACCACAGTCTGTGGGATAAGTGTATTATTTTTATTTTACAGACAAGGATACTCAGGTCCAGTTGAGGAGTGATGTCTGATTTTAGACAAGGGCCTTTGATTGTAAGATGACTGTTTTTTCCATTACAACCCTGACACTCTAAATTGGTTATATAAATAGAAGATGGTCAGAATCATTCATTTACTGCCTTCTTAAATTGCTTTAACCAGTAATACTAGACACCCTGAGACCCTACACAAGGAGTCCTTTGACTTCAGTATAAAGTTACTTACAGTATCCCAAGTGTAGCTGGGACAACTTGGTCACTGAGAAAGAAAATAAAGTCAGGCATTGGCTTCCTTTCATTGTTACCTCATAGTGACTTTTCTCATTCCTTTACAAGGCCAGAACTAAACCCATTTCAAGAAAACTCATCCTTAAATAGGGTAGACTCTTTCCCTCAAGTAGGCACTGGATAAAATTGGAAATTCTTATGGAACTGCAAAAGCCCCCATTTAGTAAAAATGTGTTGAATTTGTGGTCTGTGATTTTATGGGTATATCTTTGGAACTTTCAATTTTTGTACCTCTAAAATGTGCTAAAACAGAAATAGAAGTATTGTTTGTTTATTATTAAATTGCATTATTTTATTAACATCTTGGTATCCAATTTAATGCTCATAGACCTATGACACAAATCTTATATTGTCCTCATTTTCAGATGAGCACTCAAAGCTTAGAGAGATAAGGGTTATCTGGCAAGTCTGTTGAAGAGACAGAATTCAAACTTGTGCAGTGCAGCAAGTCTCACCTGACGGACTACCTGCCTGTTGAACTGTGCAATGAGAAGGAGACGTCATTTTCATTCACCAATCACTTACTCTGTTCCTGTTATGCACAAGTCGCTGAATAGATTCCAAAGATAAATTTATTTGGATCAACAGATTAAACAGAAGAATATTCCACACGTTGCTTCCACTACACAAACACTCCTCTATACATTTCAACAGCTATTACTCTCAAATCATTTGGTATTTCTAATACATTTAAAAAAAAACTTTTTCTTTAATTGCCTACAATACAAATATAGGATAGTACTGAGAATAAAGCACGTTGTTTGAAATGTTAGGACAGAGCTTTATATCTTCGCATGTCCCCTTATCAAAATATGCTTTTAATGAATAGACTCCAGAATGTGTGGAACATGAGAAGAGTTACTCAGTCAACTACTCCTCATCTAATAGCTTTTAAAACAAGAATTTAACACTGTGATCTCACTAACTGTTATTTTCAACAGCAAATTTACAAAGAGGCAAATAATTGATGAACTAATATAACATAAAAAAATATTCTCTAGTGACCCAAAATGAGGCATCTTCATAATTCCTTTCCTATCGCTACAAAGAATAATTACTGAAGTAGAATACATTTGGCAAATGTGAGAAGACAATTATCTTTTATCAAGTATCTGTTAGAAATTAGTGACTTCCCCACGATTCCAGCTTTCTTTCTGAAATCTGTCAATTATCTCCTTCAAGGAAAGGTATGATGGAAACTTTTCTTTAATGGTTCTCAGAAGCCTTGTATTAATATACAGTGTATCTAAATGGAGTAACCTCAAAATGTACTGTAGCACCAAAATAGCATGTGATAACTAAAATGGAAGAGTTCACAAAGAAAACTGCATACAATATTTATTTAACCACAAGGACTGACAGTTAAAGCAAACTTTTGATCAGCTATATGTCAAACAACCTGTATTATAAATAAATGCAATTTTGAAATTCTGCAATACAATGAAACGTGACAGTGTCACAGATTTTAAAGTTGGCAAAGTCCTTAGACTAGATCTAGTCAAACTCTGCTAATGTTACAGATGACAAATCTAAGTTCTAAAACATCTTTTGACAAGGTCAAATGGCACTGTGGGCACTCAGACAGCTCGTGAACGAGGGAACGGATAAGTGAATGAGGGGCTGCAAGGAGCAGTTGAAACACTAGGACGGAGTAGTAAACCCTCTGCAGCCAGAGCACAAATGGATATCGATTATTTTCTTCTAAACATTTAATTTCAATGTGACATTTACATGAATATATTAAGATTATTAACAAAATATTGTATATTAGAGAAATTATATATCGGTATAATATATCAGTATATGGAGACATGGACATAGGAGCTGGATACACAGCCTTGAGCAACGTAGATTTAAAAAACTTTCCTATCAAGACATCATATTCTATGAATTTTCTAAAAGAATAATCATAATCACAGTCACTTAAATCTTCAATGAGATGAGAGCTATTACCTTTAACTAAAGAGACATAGTTATAACAGAAATATATATATCAGCAGAGATGGTTCTTGGCAGGCGTGTGGCCTGGCAGCACGGTGTGGCCTGTTGAACCGTGCAAGGAGGAGAAGACGTCATTTTCATTCACCAATCACTTATTCTGTTCCTGTTATGCACAAGTCACTGAATAGATTCCAAAGATAAATTTGGAATAAATTTGGAATTTGACAGTTTTTGGTACCTACCACCCATCTTTGATCTCTTCACCACACACACAAACATGCACATATGTATTCACACACAAACACATGCTCTCACCACATACTCCCACACACTCTAATATACACATGCATTCCACACACACACATACACACTCCTCTTGTATTGTGCAGTCACCAGCAGTGGCATCTATCTTTCAACCTGCAGCCAAGAAAATACTCAAAGGCTAGAACTCTGATAACAAAGCAAAAGGGCCTGATGACAGGGACACCACAGTTCACTGTGTTTAGACTGGTAATAAGGTAGATACCCATACAGCATTCTCATAAGGCACATAAGATGTTTTTTAATTAAAAATAAATAAAAGTTTAAATTGGAAGAAATGGAGAGGCTATACATGACTCAACCTACATATTGTGTTAGCAAACCAAATATATCGTAATAAGACATCTGTGTTTGAATGACAGAAAACAGGGAAAGAAAAGGAAAGATCCCCTTGTATGGAACCAGAGAAGACCTTGTATAGCCAAAGTAATCTTAAGCAAAAAGAACAAACTGGGAGGTATCAGTCTACCAGACTTCAAGCTATACTACAAGGCTATAGTAACTAAAACAGCATGGTATTGGCACAAAAAATAGAGACATAGACCTTTGGAACAGGACTGAGAATCCAGAGGTGAAACCATCTTCATATTGTCATCTAATTTTTGAAAAGCACAGAAAAATATACACTGAGGAAAAGAATCCCTTTTCAATAAATGGTGCTGGGAAAACTGGATAGCTACATGCAAAAGATTGAAACTAGATTCCCTACCTCTCACCTCTTGCAAAAATCAATTCTAGATGGATAACAGACTGACTTAAACCTAAAGCATGAAACCTTAAGAATCCTAGAAGAAAATGTCAAGAAGACTATTTCAGACATTTTCCTAGGCAAAGAATTTATGAAGAAGACCCCCAAAGCAATCACAGCAGCTACAAAATAAATGAATGATCAAATTAAAAAGCTTTTGTACAGCCAAGGAAACTATCATTAGAGTGAAAAGACAACCTACAGAATGGGAGAATATATTTTCCATCTACACATCTGACAAAGAGCGAATAACAAGAATCTATCTAGAACTCAAAAAAATCAACAAGAAAATGTCAAACAACCCCATCAATAAATGGGCAAAGGACATGAACAGAAACTTTTCAAAAGAAGACAGAATAATGGTCAGAAAACATAAAAAGATGCTCAACATCTCTAATCATTAGGGAAATGCAAATCAAAACCACAATGAGATATTACCTAACTCCAATAAGATTGGCCTTTATCAAAAAATCCCAAAACAACAAATGCTGGCGAGGATGTGGAGAGACAGGAACACTCTTACACTGCTGGGGACTGCAAATTAATGCAACCTCTGTGGAAAAGAATTTGGAGATACCTCAAAGAGCTAAAAATAGAAATACCATTTGACCTAGCAATACCACTATTAGGCATCTACCCAAAGAAACAAAAGTCATTCTATAATAAAGACATGTGCACTTGAACGTTTATGGCAGCACAATTCACTATAGCAAGGATGTGGAAACAACCCAAGTGCCCGTCAATCCATGAGTGGATTAATAAAATTTGGTATATGTATACAATAGAATACTACTCAATTGTAAAAAAACGATGGTGCTATAGCACCTCTTATATTTTCCTAGTTAGAGCTTGAGCCCATCCTCCAAAGTGAGGTATCACAAGAATGGAAAAACAGGCAGCACATGTACTCACCATCAAATTGGCACTGAGTGATCAACACTAAGGTGCTCACACAGTTGTAATATTCTTTGGGGGTGGGGGGTGGGGGTGGGTAAAGTCACAACTAATGGACGCAGTAAGGATTGTAGGGGGGAAGGGCACATCTCAAATCATGGTTGGGATGTGGCAAAGTGATAACATGTAACCAAAATGTTTGTACCCCCATAATTTCATGAAATAATAAAAAAAAGAATTATTTGTGTTTTCGGTCACAGCTCTGAAAGTGAAAAAGGAAAAAAGGGTACCTTGTTGGTAACTTCATAGCTCCAGAGTTTGTACAGGAAGGAATAAAGACTCATCATATTAACTTAAACTTTAAATACACCTGAATTACTAACAACCTGTCTTATTTCAGTAATTAAGAGTATTTCTAAAGTCATTAAGATTTTGTACATATTATTTCCTATACACAGAGGGAAAAAGTGTCCTAAATAATTCAACCCTAGAGTGTTAAGTAGTGGCTGTTGAAATAAGAAGAGATGGGACTATGTACTGTTTCCAGCTGGGAATCCCAGACAGAAGAAAGACACATAATACTGGCAGGGATGGACTGAGAGCTATTGGAGTCCTGTACCTGGATATACACTTGGGCTATGCTAGCCCCTGGCTTCAGGGAAAGTTATACAGTTATCCTTTTCTCTTTCCTAGACCACTTCACCTTGTCTTTCCTTCTCCCTTCCCAGCTAGGCAAGAGCACAATTGATGAAACAGAAGATGGAACAGAAGGTGGTGGGGTGGGAATCCCACCTTATCCCAGGACACACCTGCACTCCTATGCACATGTATGTATTCAGGGTCAAATCAGACCTGCAGTCAGGTACTCTAGGATCACATGGCCAGCAAGCACTTCAGAGTTTCTTCTCTGAAAACAGCTTCTAACCCACATAGAAAGCCTGGCTCCTGAGAACGGAGACAAAACACTATCCCATTCCAACCCAGCACAAACTTCCCTGATGCCCACATAGTGGGCTTGAGGGGGAGGTTACCCACAGTGACTATTCCCGACTGGCACACACCCTTCTGAGAGGGGAGGATGTAGAAAGTGAATACCACCATGACTTAGGAAGCTTTCATCAAAATGAATTACAGAGGACATGCATGCACACATACACATGTACATACACAGGCATATACACACATATGCATGCACACACATATATATACACATGTACACACACACACACACACATACACACAGTTTTTAGGGTTTTGTAAAGGAAACAAAAACTGACAGTATACAGGACCTAAGATCAGCTGAACTAATACTGTAGAAGGAAATGCAAATGTGGATTTTCTGAGTCAAATAACATAAACAGTCACATGATGACTAAGGGCAAGTTGACTAACACCCAACAGGAGGTTGTAGACTCTGTACAGTATTGCTCTGGGCTTCGCCCCAAACACAACTAAAAATAGATCGATTTAACTGCTGAATAGAGTGCTGCATTGTGAAAACAGCTGAAAATTGCCTCCTCAGTGTCATCTGTTCGTTATTTTCCTACTGCTTCACACTTCACTAATATGTTAATAGTACACACTGTGACCAGAATAGTGTTAAAGGTTATACCAATTCCATGAGGGGCAGCACAGAAATTATGTGGCCACTAGTCCTGGCTTTGACACTCAAGTGTCATGGCCAAGTCATAACCTTTCATTTAGCTTCTTCATTTACACAAAAATAAATTGAAAAATGGTTGTCATGTATACCTTAAGAATTAAGTGAGCTATCAACCAAGGTAGGAGATGAAAAGAGTTTCATAAACATCAAAGGCTATAGAGATATGAGGTATTTGTAATAGCTATTATCCACTTCATTAGCCTGAGAAATAAAATAAAATCATATTTCTCTTTAATAATCAATAGGAGTCTAGCCCTTGTCTCAGAATAAAGGTTATCTCTCTCCATGACACCGTAGTTTTGATTGTAAGTAACAGTCAGTTCTGGTCATTCTGACCTCACCTACAGCTGAAACCCTGGAAGTCACCTTGAGGGTCCTGGAAACCACCTTTAAGTTAGCAGAACTCTGCAGCCAAATGCAAAACACAAACTTACCCTCCCTCCCACCCTAAAACTGGCTGCTCTGGAATAGGCTACCAATACCCAAGGTAAATGCATCTTAGATCACAACCCATGTGTTCTAATCTCTCATAGAGTCAATTGACCTTTCTAGATAATTTCTCTCTTTCTGCTGGTGTTATATTTGAATATAATCCTTGAAGCCAAATTCTGCAAGCAAGTTTAGTATATACAAAAAAGCCTGAGTCCAGAAACTTGATCTCACCGTCAAAGAGGAGGAGTCAGGATTTCTTTGCTTGACTAAAGAACTAAGGCTGGCGTGGGTGGAGAACAGGAAGTAGGGAGAGTAAGGCGGGCTGCAATGCGCGCAGGCACCAGGTCACACGGGACCTCACAGGCTATGGGAAGAGTTTGGTCTTCATCTTGTGTAACAGGGGAAGCAACCAAAGAGTTTTCAGCAAGGGAGTGACAGGTCATATTTATACTCAGAAAAGATAAATACAGCGGCAAATCAGAGATCAGCCTTGATGACTTAGGAGGCTTTTGTAATCTCTCTGGTAACAGATGATGCTCGCTTAGATGAAGGTGTTTAGAGGGGATAAGAGAAGAAGCAAATATACTGGAGACATTTAGCAGGCAACATCAGCAAGATTTGGGGAAAGATTAAATTTAGGGAGTGAGGGAGGAAGAGAGCTCGTGAATGACTCAAGTTTCTGATAACCAATTGGCTTGGTGGTAGTGCCACTTACTGAGATCAGCAGAGCAAAGGCCAGGGATAGTGTTGAAGGTTATGCATTCAGTCATGGCAGTGTTGAGTTTAACTCTTGATTGGAGTGATTCCTTTGAGATGGAATAGCTGTTATGGAAGAGGGGGGAAAGTAATTGATAGTGGACATTTTCTAAGAGGGCTAGGGATATAGGAAATAAAACTCAAAAGCAGGGATTGGTATGAGGTGAGCTGGACCCCTCTTATACACATAACTAGGGGGAAGTGGAAAGGGCAGCTGCAGATATAAATAGCTTGTTGGTTTTGGCTGAGGGAAGGTGAGAGTTTCCAAATGATGAGTTTTATTTTCTTTTGGATGGAAGAATTAGACTCACCTGTAGAGAATGAGGTAGGTAGTAAAACATGTGAAAATATACAAGATTTGAAATAATTCTTGAAAGTTAAAAACAAATACGTTGACCAGAGGAAAAAAGTACAGTGTTATGCAAATTAAGATCAGGTGGTGCTTTTATAAGAAAATTAGGGCTTAAGGAGAGTTATGATATAGAGAACACTGTTAATGAAGCTATGGATCATGGGGTGGAAATCTAAATATCTCTATCTATCTATATGTATGTGTTTCCTGGATCAAAAAGGAAAGGAAGAAACAGACTAATAGAGAGAAAAGAAGGAAACAGTTGAATAATTATGCTGAAAGAAAAAAAAAACTATGATCAGAGAAGGGGTTATCTGAGGTAGTGTTTAAAATTAGCATAACAGATTTAAACCTAAGGCATAAGAATTCTAGAAGAAAATGTTGGAAAAACACTCACAGACATCAGCCTAGGCAAAGAATTTATGAAGAAGACCCCAAAAGCAATTACAGCAACAACAAAAATAAATAAATAAATGGGACCTGATCGAATTAAAAAGCTTCTGCACAGCCAAGGAAACAATCATTAGAGTGAGTAGACAATCTGCAGAATGGGAGAAAATATTTGCATGCTATATATCTGATGAAGGGATGATAACTAGAATTTATAGAGAACTCAAGCAAATCAGCAAGAAAGCAATCAAACAACCCCTTTAAAAAGTGGGCAAAGGACATGAACAGAAACTTTTCAAAAGAAGATAGACTAATGGCCAATAAACATATGAAAAAATGCTCAATAACTCTAATCATCAGGGAATTGCAAATCAAAACCACAATGAGATATCATTTAACTCCAGTGAGAATGGCTTTAATCAAAAAGTCCCAAAACAATAAATGTTGGCATGAATGTCAAGAGATAGGAACACTCATACACTGCTGGTGGGACTGCAAACTAGTACAACCTCTGTGGAAAGTAGTATGGAGATACCTCAAAGAGCTACAAAGAGAACTACCATTTGATCCAGCAATCCCACTACTGGGTATTTACCCAAAGGAAAAAAAGACATTCTATAAAAAAGACACCTGCATGCGAATGTTTATAGAGGCACAATTCATAATTGTAAAGATGTGGAAACAAGCCAAGTGCCCATCAATACATGAGTGGATTAATAAAATGTGGTATATGTATAATGTGGAGTACTCAGCCATAAAAATATGGTGAACTACCTATTGTATTATACTGGATGGAACTGGAGCCCATTCTTCTAAGGGAAGTCTCACAGGAATGGAAAAACAAGCGCCACATGTGTTCACCAATTAAGTTGGTACAAATTGATCGACATTTATGTGCACATATGGAAGTAACATTCATCAGAAATTGGGCAGGTGGGAGGGGGAAGGGATGAGTACATCCACACCTAATGGGCGCGGTACGAGCTGTCTGCGGGATGGGCACACTTGTAGCTTTGACTTAGGTGGTGCAAAGGCAATTTATGTGACCAAAGTGCTTATATCTCTGTAATATTCTGAAATAAAAAGGAGAGATAATTTATAAAAAAAGGAAAAAAAGGAAAATTAAGAACGAAGAGAGATAAGGAAATCTTGAAGCTGTCCAAGGTTTTTGAGTGTCAGAGAAAAATTGCCAGGGCTAAATGTATATTGTGTACAAGTGTGCTCAGATATTAAATGAAGGAATAATCACAATTTACCATCATTCCTTAAAAGTGGGTAGTGGGTGATCTGAAATTTTATTCTCAAGTGAAAAGGGTTCAACTTAAAAAATTCACACAATTTTCAGAAATAATTCTCTTTATATTGCTGTGGTTTCACATAAAACAATTTTAAAGAGGTAATAGGCCAAAGTGAACACACTTTTTATTCTCTCTTAATTAACACATTTTTATCACCATTACATACCTTCCCTGCTTTTTACTGACTTTATATATTGGAATTAGGGAAGTAAGCATTTTGAGCAACTTCAGCAATGCCAAAAGTACTGAATTTAAAAAGGAAAGGAAGGAAGCACTTACCCCTTTTGGTGTATTCCATGCATCAGCTGTAATTTCCATTGCCCGTTTTCTGAATACCCGCGTCTGTACCATTTATGGTGAAAAGCAAGTCAGACTTGCTGCAATCAACCAAACATTCCAATTCGAGTCACTCTGGGAAGAATTTCAACTCAGAACACACTGCAGAAATTTTCTACTGCTTTAATCATATCCACTAGTGGACATAGCATTCAGAGTAGCTTGAAAAATAAATTATAATTTGATAACTCAGAACACTAGACACAAAGTAAAATTACTACAAGGGCAGTCCTTTATAACACTTTTTCCTATGTATGCTAATATTTGGAGTAGGGTGCATAAAAAAATGTTTCCAAAAATCTGTTCAATAGATTGCAGAAAAAGTAAAACCTAGCTTACTTCTTAAATAATGAAATAAATTTTTATTTGTAAAAAAAATTTATTTTAAAAAAATAGTATATAAAACAATTGATTTACTGAAACAATGTCGATACAAAGTTTCAGACTTACCAAAGTATCAGAGATTATTATATTGAGAGTTTTAAAACCTTTAAACAGAACTAATTATAACTAGAGTTGTAATGTTCTTCTTTATAATTTCCATTTTCTCTTGTACTCAAGTAAAATATTCCAAATCCTTGCTGTCCTCACCACAGCTGTCTTTTTTAAAAGACAAAAAAATTAAATTTCCTGAGCCATTCCATTAGAAAACATATCAATCCTTGAATTTGTTTTTTTTAATTAAAAAATGTACCAAGTGCTAAAATCCCAGCATCGATGACTATTTTAAAGAGTATCCGGAAATAACTATTTTGGAGACTGTTTTTCATAATGTTTTGTCTGGCCAAAAACTTTCAAAGATCCTCCAAAGTTCGGGAGATCAAACTTCTTTCATTCAACCATATTTAGTGAGTGTCTGCTCTGTGCTAACCCCCCACCCTTTTGTGGACAAAGTCAAATGGAGAGAGAAGCCTGTAAAGACAGCAGAGTCTTAGGGCCATGTTGGAAAGATGCACCAAGTGCTTTGGGAACAGAAAGACACTGAGCAATATCTCTGTCTGAAAGGTAGGAAAATTCTACTCATGGGGTTCCACAGAAGCCATTTCTAACTTCACCAAATGGTCCTCTGTTATCATAAAACAAATTTAGTCTACTCAGAGTTCTCAGGATTAGGGACTTTCTAAGGTTTGTCTAAACAATATATTCAACACCAAAAATGCTTAATTTAAACATTCAACACAATTAACTCTGGGCAATGCAATAATCAAATACGACTGTCAGAGAAATTTTAAAGTGCTTTACGCCAGACGTGGTGGCTCATGTTTGTGATCCTAGCACTCTGGCAGGCCGAGGTAGGAGGACTGCTTGAGCTCAGGAGTTCAAGACCAGCCTGAGCAAAAGTGAGACCCCCCTCTCTACTAAAAACAGAAAAAATTAGCCGGGCATGGTGGGGCTCGCCTGTAGTCCCAGCTACTCCGGAGACTGAGACAGAGGGATCCTTTGAGTTTGAGGTTGCTGTGAGCTATGCTGACGCCATGGCACTCTAGCCCAGGCAACAGGCTCTGTCTCAAAAAAAAAATAATAATAAAATAAAGTGTTACAAAATTAAAAAGATAGACATCATTTTGAATAATAGGAATACAGTACCTTAAACTGTAACAAAATGAACATGCAAAGTAAAAACTGTAATTGAAGAAAAATTTCAAATAAATTATAACTCTCAGCATCTTTTCCATGCTGATGTCATAGAAAGCTTAATGCAAATAAGTCTAAAAATGCTATTTATGGAAACCACTTATTTATAATCTTGCTTCTTTAGTTGCATATTCAAACTGAGTAACAATGAACTCAACTATTCCAGATCATAAATATATGTTTTATTGTTATTCCTTCCTATTTAATAGTATTGAAATTGACATGTCTTACATTTTTACATGCAAATTAAGAATTTCTTTGCTCTACTAAATTATAATAAATATGAATGTGAAGAAAATAGAGAAGAGAGTACTTGTTTTTAAATTTTTATTCATAATATTGAAATTTCAAGATGGAAATCATAAATCAAAATACAAACTACAATCCAAGAGGTAGCTTTAGGAAATGTGAAAAGAAAGTACAAAAGACAACAATATTCTGGATATGCAAGCAATATTTTTGCTTAGAAAGCAACTAACAAATTATTATTGGAATATGGTGATGAGACTATCATCTTTCTAGTCATTTGACCAATACTGTTTTTTTTTTTTTTTTGAGACAGAGTCTCGCTCTGTTGCCCGGGCTAGAGTGCCGTGGCTTCAGCCTAGCTCACAGCAACCTCAAACTCCTGGGCTCAAGCGATCCTTCTGCCTCAGCCTCCTGAGTAGCTGGGACTACAGGCATGCGCCACCATGCCCGGATAATTTTATATATATATATATATATATATATATACATACATTTTTAGTTGTCCAGATAATTTCTTTCTATTTTAGTAGAGACAGGGTCTCGCTCTTGCTCAGGCTGGTTTCGAACTCCTGACCTTGAGCTATCCTCCCACCTCGGCCTCCCAGAGTGCTAGGATTACAGGCGTGAGCCACCACGCCCGGTCTGACCAATATTGTTTACATAGCTACTAGATAAAGCTATCAAAAAAAACTGAACAAAGATAAATAAAAATTAAAATCTTCTTCACAAGATTAACATTTTAGCACTAACTACCACATTAGCACAGAAATCAGCATATGAAGCGAAATATGGCAATTATCACAAGAGAAAAACAAATATATGAGTGTGCAAATGGACTAAAGAGAGCATGTTCACTAGGAGTTTATCCAACGAGAAGAAAGGCAAGACTCAAGCCGAAATGTGAATCAAGAGTAGAATTTGCATGCTTAGTTAACTAATTAAAGTAACAAGTCATTCATTTAGGTTAATAGGGAAATATTGAGGCCTGCATTTCAATCTTTCAGAGATCAATATTATCAATTTTTTGACATTCAAAAATAATCTCTCTTTAAAAGGAATTGCTTCTCATACAATTCACCCATGTAACGAAAAATACTTGTACACCATAGATCTATTGAAATAATAATAATAAAAGAAATTGCTTCTCCACCTTCTTTAAAAGAAGGCATTAAACACAGTTTAACTTGCAGGTTATATGACATAATTTGTATTGTTATAATTGCTTCCTCTATTTATGTTTGATCTCCAGCAGATTATCTGCTTCTAATTGCACCTCTTTTTTTTCTTTCCTTTTTTCAATGGGTAAAAAACAAGAGAGCAACCTTGTTAGAAAAACAGGGAACTTTAAGAATTAATAAAGTACCATATGAAGGATAAGGAATAAAGTTCCTGCTTTTACTCTGAAGTCTTTTGACAGATACGTTGGAATCACGGTGCCTTTTTTGGTTTATTTTTAATTCTGCTTTGCAGGTTGAAAATATCAATAATCGTCTCTTATCTTCTTGATAAGTAAGATTTCCCTGAACAAAGAACTAGGAGTAAAGTGATATTTAGTGGATAAAAAAATAATTCAACAAAAGACACAAGTTACAAATAGTTTTAAAGGGACCTGGAGAAAGTGTTTCTAATGCAGGTTTGGGGTCAGCCACTCAGCAGCGGCTCCCTGCCCACGCAGGCTAGCAACCCTTTTTAGTCCAATCTTCCCCCTACATACAGTTCCCAGGCATATGTCCTACTCCAGAGCAAGCCTGGCAACAAATAGGCTTAACTGCACATCACTGGAAGAAATCCGCTCTGGCTAATTAGAATAATTAACCAAACTTTCACCTAAATATGTGCAGACAACCAAGAAGCACCAAAGTCCCAAGGAGACATGAGCAGAATAGAACAGGAAAAAGTGACAATCCAAGATGGAGAAGAAAACTCAAATGCACAGACTCATAACACTCTAATATTCAAGTAGGATACTGAATATTATTGAAAAATAATTGGACCTTCTGAAAAGAAACAATCAGAGAACGTTAAAAATATTTAGAAATTTTAAAGATTGTCAATTTTAAAAATTAACAGGAGGTCTGGAACATAAAGTTGAAAACACTGGATGGGACGTAAACCTGAGAAGGAGAAAACTATGAAAGAAAAGCTAACGGAGAGAGGATCAACACAGCAGACAACAGATCTGACCAAGAAGCACTCATTTCAGAAAAGAAAAAGTGAAAGAAAAGAATGGAGAGAACATATTAAAGGAATATCAGGGAAAAAAGAAACCCAAATCTGAAGGACACAAGTGTTTATATTGAAATGAATATGAACACACAACACCTAGATACAAATCATAAAATTTTAAAACATTAAAGATAAAAAGAACCCAATACTTTCTAAGGGCACAGAATACAAGGAATTTGATTTTCCGACAGTCAGATTGTCATTAAATGTTTCATCATCAACTGTAGATAACAGAACATAGCTGACCAATACCTTCAAATTCTGAGGAAAGAAGATTTTGAACCTAGAATTCTACACTAAACCAAAATATTAATCAAGTGTGAGGGAAGAAAAAAGATATTTTCATACTTGCAGGAATTCATTCAGTTTATCTGCCACTTACCTTTACAGGTCAAATATCAGAAGATACACTTTAATAAGAAAGGAAAGGACAGAGGGAAGGAGGAAGGGGAGAAGGAAAAGATGGAAGGGAGAGAGTGAGGTGAGAGGAAGAGAGGAAAGAATAGTAAAAACAAACACAAAGGAGCAACTTCACAGCAACCTCAAACTCCTGGGCTCAAGGGATCCTGCTGCCTCAGCCTCCTGAGTAGCTGGGCCTACAGGCACGTGCCACCACGCCCAGCTAATTTTTTCTATTTTCAGTTGCCTGGCTAATTTTTCTTCTCTATTTTTAGTACAAACAGGGTCTCGCTCTTACTCAGGCTGATCTCGAACTCCTGAGCTCAAGCAATCCTCCCACCTTGGTGTCCCAGAGTGCCAAGATTACAGGTGTGAGCCACCACACCGGCTGTTAAAAATTTTATTGCAGAATATATAGGGTACTGTATAATTTTCAGTCATTTGTTCATCTGCTAAAACCTCAAAGACAAGCTTGTCACATACTTTTAAAAAATGTAAATCAAAAAAGTGCGAAACAAAAAATAGAAAAATTCCAAAGATGAAAAGCTCAGAAAAGTCTAAATCTTAACTGCAAATTAATAAGAGGAACACATTGATCAAGAAATAAATTGGGTGATTTTTTAAAGATAAAATTGAAACTAATTATCAATTATAAAAGATAAATGTTATTCATTTAAAAATGAAGTCTTTATCAAGTTTCGAAAGTTCTTACCATTCTATATTTCCTGAAGTGTAGTTTATCTAATACTTATGGAAATCAGCCTAGCATTCAGTATTCTGTTATGCAATTTATCCCGAGGAATAGTGCTATTATTACTAACCATTATAATTTTAATCTGATACACGTAACAGCACAATGATGGATTGGTATATCTGAATGTACCTTCGTCAAAATATTAAAGGATCGCATTAGAAAGAAGTACTAAAAGTCAGAATAACCTGTACAAAAATGCTTCTCAGCTCAGTCTCCAAAATGTACAACAGTGCTATCATTTAATTTTAATTGGAAATGACAGATACTTTGATGTGTGAGGAACTGGTCTGAATTCTGCTTGCTAGCTGTTCTTCCATGTAGAAGTAATTTAATGTCAATAAGGCTTATGGTCATCAACAGTCAACTGGATACAAGTTTCGCCTCAGGGTTTGATGATTAATGATACAATATATTCCAAATATCCAACACAGTGTTTAGCATACAGTAGCATTAAAAGTTACTTTCCTTATCTCAGCACTTCTCCTACCTTTATTGGTGTTTCCAAGGCAACTGCCACAGCATGCCAACATGCTTTCCCAAAGGATGCAAAAGATACCTCTTCATCTGAACTAAGGTAGAAATAAGATGTTCCCTCAGGAAATAAGACAGGCAAATTCTCTAAAGAAGAAATTGCAGAATTCAAAGAATAAAATGAACATTTTCACTAGAGGCATTTAGTAGAAAATATGAATAATCTAATGTGTTCACAGAGAGATTTTAAAATATAAGAGGAAATGTATGTGATCAGAGGCAAATTACAAACTGAGGGCAATTATAATAGTTTTCAGGAAAGGCAAAAAAATCAAGAAGTTATATAAATGATAGAAAGGATTGGAATTCACCTAACAGAAAAATAGCTATAGATATTAGGAGAATGCTGATAACATAAAAAGCCGCTTATGTTACAAACTCATTTCAATTATTTTAAAGCAAAATTAATACAATTTTGCTTTTAAAATAACAGTGCTTATATAAATATATTAATACATATCTCAGTTATATATTAATAAGAAGCAAATGTGACCTATAGATCCTAACAGATCTTAAACACTCTCCAGGGGTCTTCAAGGCCCAATGATCAGTTTTTTAATATCTGGATTCAATTGCTTTTCCAACTAGATATTGTGCACCTCCCTATCAAAACCCTCCAACCCAGCAGGAAAAGGGCTCTGTTTATTGCTCCAAGAGGTACACGCAGTCTTTCCACCTTTACTCAACACACATATTCCAGACTCCACCCTTCCTCCAACATCAGTCGAGAAATAGCTCGTCCTTCAAACCTCCTAGCTGCTTCAGCTTTCTGTCTTTTACCTTCTTCCCTGAATGTTTACACCTTCTTATTGCCTATACCAATGTGGTATTTAGTTTAAAGCTTATTATACTACATTTACTTTTTCACAAAGATGCTCCCTTTTCCCATACAGACTAACTGTGCCATTTCTTCCAGTGTACCCAGAACTTAGCAGATGCTCAATAAATGTCTCTGCTAGTAATGTAAAGCTGAAAAACAGTTAAGAGCAAAAGGTAGTTTATAGACAGCAATTACACTGTTTGCCAAAACAGATTTTATGTATATACATACACACATGTATACATGTACATATATATCAGCACATGCAGAATGCTGCCTTTGAATTTATTTTTGGATATTATATTTTAAGAAAATGCAAATTACAAAGTCAAGTGCCTGCATAGATGGCCAATGGTTTAGACTGCTAGTGTGATAAGTACAAGGTTCTTCAGAATCTCTCCAGGGCCCTTATCCATGGCGTGTTTTACAGAGTGGTGTGTTTTACAGACTGAATCATCAGGGAGAAAAATGACTAATTGTTTAGCAGTTATTATCTGCTGAAAATCATACAAAATTACTAGATTTGACTTTATAATGTGCAAGATTTCAAAATATTCTTGGAACACCCAAGTGTATAATTGTGTGTGTGCGTTTGTGTGTGTGTGTACTATTAATAGTTTAACCATCTTTGAATGGAGGTATATTTAAAAAATTATTTACAAAGTTTCCACGGTACTCTAATATATCTGAATGTTATTTAATAATTAAACAGTATATATATATTCTGTACTTTCTACTTAAATCCTTCCAATTGTTTCTAAAAAATCTTAGCCAGAGAGAAAACATTATATGTTATTTCATGCACTAACATTGCACGTTTGAATTTATAAGAGATTTGACAAAAACTGGGAAAATAATATTGACTCTCAAAATATAGAAAGGACATAAAAATTAAAAATATTATATTCATTCTATTAGTGCATTTTCTACCAGATCACATTTATTTATATACACACATGTGGACATATGCTTAAATACAAATACTCCTATTGATACTCATTATTAAACAATAAAAGAGTAACTAACAGATAAGATGTTCTGGTAGTTAATATAACCCATATTTAATGTCAAATACAAAATTTCATATTTTGTATTAAAAGTAAAGAAACTTCATAGTTTGATATAGTCTAACTTGTTTATTTTTTGCTTTTGTGGCCTGTGCTTTTGGTGTCATATCCAAAAAAAAAAAAAAAAAAAATCATGAAGACCAAAATCATCACTTAGACCAATGGGGCTTTCCCTCATTTTTATTTCTAGGAGTTTTATGGTTCAGGTCATAACTTTAAGACTTTAATCCATTTTGAGTTGATTTTGTGTATGGTAGAAGATAAGGATCCAATCTCACTTCTTTGCATGTGAATATCTAGTTTTCCCAACATAATTTATTGAAGAGACTGTACTTTCTCCATTGTGTATTTTTGGTGTCCTTGTCAAAGATTAGCTGACCACATATATTACACTTGGATTTATTTCTGGAATTTCTCTTATGCTCCATTGGTCATTGTGTCTGTTTTTATGCCAGTACAACACTGTTTGATTACTATACTTTTGTAATACAATTTGAAAACAATAAATGTTATGCTTCCACCTTTGTTCTTGTGCTTTAGCCATTCAGGCTCTTTTGTGGTTCCATATAAGTTTTAGGATTGCTTTTTTTCTATTTCTATGAAAAATGTCATTGGAATTTTGATAGGAATCATACTGAATCTGTAAATTGCTTTGAGTAGTACGGGCATTTTAACAGTATTAATTCTTCCAGTGCATTAACATAATATATCTTTCCATTTATTTGCATCTTCTTCAATTTCTTTAATCAATATTTTATAGTTTTTAGTGTATAGATATTTCACCACTTTGATTAAATTTATTCCTAAGTATTTTTTCCTATACTATTGTAAAGGGGATTGTTTTCTTAACTTATTTTTCAGATATTTTGCTGTTAGTGTATAGAAACACAATTGATTTTTGTATATTGATTTTGTATCCTATACTTTACTGGATTTGTTTATTAGCTCTAACAGATTTTTGCTTGAGGCTTTAGGGATTTTTTTATTATTATTATTTAAATAGATGTAGAGGGTAAAAGCGTTTTTTTGTTACATGGCTGAATTGCATAGTGGAGAAGTCTAGGCTTTTAATATACCCACCACCTGAATAGTGTATATTATACTCAAAGGTATTTTTTTACCCTGCACTCCCCTCTCACCGTCCCCCTTCTGAGTCTCCAATGTCCATTAAGTCACTCTGTATGACCATAAATACCCAGTACTTAGCTCCGTTTAAAAGAGAGAACATGCTTATAACTGAGGTAGCTGGTTTTTAGTTCCTAGGTTTCTTCACTTAGAAAAATGGCCTTCAGTTCCATTCAAGTTGCTGCAAGAGACATTCTTTCATTCTTTTTGATGACGGAGTAGTATTCCATGCTTTATGTGTGTGTATGTGTGTGTGTATAGGAGTTTTAATCCACTTCTCCATTGGTGGGCACCTAGGTTGGTTCCGTATCTTTGCAATTATGAATTGTGTTGCAATAAATAAATGGGTGCATGTATCTTTTTGATAAAATAACCGCTTTTTCTTTGGGTAGACTCCCATTAGTGGGAATGCTGGATCAAATTGTAGATCTATTTTTAATTCTTTTAGAAATCTCCATACTGTTTTTCATAGAGGTTGTACTAATTTACATTCCCACCAACAGTGTATAAACATTTCCTTTTCATGGCATCCACTCCAGCATCTATTGTTTTATGACTTTTTGATCGTGGCCATTCTAACAGGGGTCAGGTGGTATCATGTTGTGGTTTTAATTTGCATTTCTCTAATTATTACTGATGTTGAGAACTTTTTCATGTTTGTTGACAATTTGTTTCTCTTCTTTAAAAAATATCTGTTCATGCCTTTTGCTCATTTTTTAATGGGACTATGTTTTTTTCTTGCTAATATGCTTGAGTTCCTTATACATTCTGGATGTTAAGTACTTATGAGTTATTCTTTGTAGGTCTCATAGCATTTGTCTATTAATCCATCCGATCCTGGGCTTTATTTTTGTTCAGAGATTTTTTTCATTACTGTTTAAATCTCACTACTCATTATTGATCTGTTAGGATTTTTATTTCCTGATTCTAGTATGGGAGGGCATTTGTTTCCAAAAATGTATCTATTTCCTCTAGATTTTCTAGTGTATGTGCATACAGGTGTTCGTAGTCATCTCAGATAATCTTTTAGATTTCTGTGGTATCAGCTGTAATGTCTTCTTTTTCATTTCTGATTCACCTTATTTGAATCTGCTTCTTTTCTTGGTTAATCTAGTTAGTGGACTGTATATTTTATTTATCTTTTCAAAGAACTAACTTTTCATTTCATTGATCCTTTGTATTGTCATTTTGGTTTCAATTTCATTTAGTTCTGCTCTTATCTTTGTCATTTCTTGTCTTTGCTAGCTTTGGGTTTTGTTGTCTTGTTTTTCTAGCTTAGTGACATGTGCAATTAGGTAGTTAATTTATGACCCTTTCTGTATTTTTGATGTAGGCATTTAGTGCTATGAAATTCCCTCTTAACATGGCTTTTACTGTATCCCAGATATTTTGGTGGCTTGTGTCTCCAGTGTTATTCAGTTTAAAAATTTTTTTTTCATTTCCCTCTTGATTTCATCAGTGACCCAAACATCATTCAGCAGCAGCTTATTTAATTGTCATGTATAATACTTGTGTAGTTTTGAGAGTTCCTCCTGGAATTGATTTCTAGTTTTATTCCACTGTGGTCTGACAAGATACATGGTGTAATTTCAATTTTATAAAATTTGCTGAGACTTGTTTTTTTGCCTAATATCTGATCTATCTTGGAAAATGTTCTATGTGCTCATGAGAAGAATTTATACTCTGCAGTTTTGGGGTATAATGTTCTGTAAATGTCTGTTAGGTCCATTTAGTCTAGATTCTCATTTAAGGCAAGTGCTTCTTTGTTAATTTTCTGCCTCAAGGCACTGTCTAGTTCTGTCACTGGAGTTTTAAGGTCCCTCATTTCTATTATATTGCTGTTTATCTCATTTCTTAGGTGTAGTAGTATCTGTTTTATGAATCTGGGAGCTCTGATGTTAGGTGCATATATATTTAGGATTATTATACCTTCTTGTTGACTTGATCCCTTCATCATTCTAAAATGACCATCTTTGTCTTTTTTTTACTGTTGTTAATTTAAAGTCTGTTTTATATGATATGAGAATAGCTACTTCTCACTTTTCATTTCCATTTGCATAGAAGATTTTTTTCCACCCCTTTACCTTGAGTCTATACAACTCTTTATGATTTAAATGGGTTTCTTGGAGACAGAGATATTTGGGCTTTGTTTTTCTATCCATTCTGTCAATCTACAGCTTTTAAGTGGGGCACTAAGACTATTTACTTTCAATGCCAATATTGATAAGTGAAATACTGTTCTAGTCATTATTTTGATTGTTAACCAATTGCTTTGCATTCTCCCTTGTGTTTGTGTTACTACTTGATAGGAGCTATAAGCTTTGCTATTTAATGATTTTACACTGGTAATGAGTACAGTTCTTTTCAGTGTTTAGAGCACTTTTGAGCCTTTCTTGAAGGGCAGGTCTAGTGGTGACAACTTCCCTTTGTCTTTGCTTATTTTGGAAAGATTTTATTTCTCCTTCATTTATGGAACTTAGTTTTGCAGGATATAAAATTCTTGGCTGGCAGTTATTCTGTTTAAGAAGACTAAAGATGGGACCCCAATTTTTTCTGACTTACAAGGTTTTTGATGAGAAGTCTGCTATTATTCTGATGAGTTTTCCTTTATAAGTTACTTGATAGTTTCATCTCATATCTTTTAGGATTTCCTCCTTCACTTACTTTGGGCAGACTGATGGTTATGTGCTTGCTGATGTCCAATTTGGAATGAATCTTCCAGGAGTTCATTGATTTTATTGTATCTGAATGTCTAAATCTCTAGCAAGATCAGGAAAATTCTCTAATATCTCTCAAATAGATTGCCCACGACTGTTGCTTTTTTTCTTCTCCCTCATGGATACATATGATTATTATGTTTGGGCATTTGACATAATTCCACATTTCTCAAAGATTTTGTTCATTTCTCTTGATTCTTTTTTCCTTATTTCTGATTGACTGGATTAATTCAAAAGCCTTGACTTCAAGCTTTGAAATTCTGTCTTCTGCTTGGTTTAGTCTATTGTTAAGATTTTCCACTGTATTTTGAAATTCTTTATATTACTCTTTCGTTTCCAGAAGTTCTGTTATATTTCTTTTTAAATTATCTATCCTTTTAATGATTTTTTCATTTGTGTCCTGAATTTTTGTTTGTTTGTTTCTTTGTGTTGGTTTTCAACTTTCTTATCAATCTCATTGAACTTACCTGCAATACATACTTTTTTTTAAGACAGGGTCTCACTCTGTTACCCTGTCTGGAGTGCAGTGACATGGTCATGGCTCACTACAACCTTGAACACCTGGGCTCAGGCCATCCTCTCACCTCAGATTCCTGAGTAACTAGGACTATAGACACTTGCCACCATGCCCAGCTAATTTTTTTTTCTAGAAAGGGGGTCTCACTTTGTTGCCAGGCTGGTCTTGAACTCCTGACCTCAAGTGATCCTCCTGCCTTGGCTTCCCAAAGTGATACAATTACAGGAGTGAGGCACCATACCTAGCTTTGATCCATATTTTGAATTCTATAGCTGACATTACAAAAATTTCATTTTGGTTAGAGTCCATTGCTGGAAAATTAGTGCAATCCTTTGGGGGTGTCAAGAGAGCCTGTTTTTTCATATTGTCAGAGTTCTTATAATGGTTTCTTTTCAACTGGAATCTCTTTCTTCAGCTCAAAACAGATAGCTTTGCAGTTCATCTGTTCTCTGCTGCTAAGGAGAGGTACATTGCCTTTTGGCTTGTACAGGTAGGAACCCACTGTGGTGTTACCTGCAATTTGGGTCAGATGGACCTTAGACACCTAGGACTATTCAAGTTCCAGTGGTGGTGGACTAGGTTAGGTAATCCTCAGGTCCCAGACTCCTGGATAGTGTGCTTGAGTCCTGGGGGTACCAGGCTAAGACTGGGTTGGCAAACTTGCCCTCAAGTCTCCCTAAGTTCAGGCACTGGCTGTGATAATGAGGGTGGGGTGATCTCCTGCTCAGGAAGAATGCTCAGGCAAGAGAATGGCAGATGTACTGTGAGCCTGTAGCAGGAGGGGCAGGCCCCTCTTGATGAGATTAGCAGAGGCAGGCAGTTATGGGACACATGTCACTCACACTTCCCTCCCTTGGCAGTGAAATGGGACACAAAAGTGCCCAGATTCCAAGCTCCCACCCTTACCCAGCTCTAGCAGAAGTGGCGGGGGCAGCTCAACCTGCTGCGTGCAGGGCTACCAGTCTGGCTGCGAGCTGCGGCTGTGGCTGAAATTCTCTGATGGCGAGGTGTGGTTGTGCCTCCAAGGACTTGCCTTCAGGGAGGGTAGGCTCCTCTAAGAAGAGACAGGCAGCTTAGAGAGAAGATTGCTAGCCCCACCCTCCTTCAGTGAAGACAGTTGTTTTTTTCCATGGGGAACATGACACACTCACTGTGGCTTTTTAAAGGGAAGGGAGTGTGCCCCAAGCTTCATGGAATCCTGGGTGTGACAGGTGCTCTATCAGAGGCAGGGCAGCAGTTCCCAAATGCCCTGGCTTAATCGTCCCCTGCAGAATCCTCAAGATCCCAAGTGGAAACAGCCACAGCTGCCTCAGTGGCAGTGGGTAGAGCAAGGGAGTAGAAGGCCCCAAATGGTAGGGAGCTGATGCCTGGATCCCCTTTGTCCTAAGGGTCCCTCTGACATGCTGCACTCTCCTCTAAGCTGAAAACAGCCTGCTCTCAATGCCCAAATTCTGGGAGACCCACTCATCTTCTGGGACCCATCAATCCCCCAAGGTTGCTGATGTTCAAATGAGTGCTAGGAAGCACTGGTTGTTGAACCTACAATGTAGAGACTCTAGGGACTAGATTCCTGAAGGACAGCTGCAAAAACACTGTCCTTGAAGAGAGGGAAATGAGCTGCATCCTCCATGCAGAACCCAGGCTTGGTGAGCAGAGTACTATTGTGGGGGTGCACCACCCCCCAAGCCTGGAACTGGTCATCCTGCAGCTCACCTGTACCAAAATCTCATGATACAAAGCAGAGGCAGCTATGCCCACAGAATTGGGTGGTTGGAGGAGGGGATGTCCCCATCTCCACATCCCTTCTGGGCTGTCCAGTTTTAAACTCCCAAAATGGCACCTTGTACCTGTAACCAGAGATGGTGGGGTCTCCTCCAGGTAAACATTGTGGGCAAGATGCTGGATACAGTACTGGCCCCTCATATCTCAGTCTCACTGAAGCTTGTAGCAGGGCAGTGGGAATCATTCTAGGACTAGGTAGGAGAGTTTGGGTTCCCCTGCACCTCCTTAGCTGGTTAGGGCTGCATCAGCCAAATTCAGCCTGAGGGCGGGGTGCTGCTCAGCTGTAAACTTCCAAACTGGCTTCTTGGGCCTGTGAGCAGAGAGGGTGGGGCCCCTTGCTGGCAAACAGTATGGACGAGATGCTCAGGGGAGTGCCATCTGCTTGCATCTGGGTCTCAGTGCAATCTGTGGCAAGGTAGTGGGACTTGTCCTAGGACTAGGTAGGAGAGCTTGGACTCCCCTCCCCCTCCTCAGTTGGGTAGGGCTGCAGCAGCCCAAATTCAGGCTGAAGGGGTTGCTGCCTGGCTTCAGCTCCCATAATGTCACCCCAGACAAGTGGCCAGAGAGGATGGGGCCATTTCAGGCAGGCTGTGCTGTCAGGAAACTGTGGGGAGTAAGTTTGCTTGAAACTCAGACCCACAGAAGCCAGCAGCATGATGGTGGGCATCATCTCAGATGCAAGCTGAAAAGCCTGGTTTCCCTACCCCACTCCAGCTAGCCAAGGACTGCAGCCACGTGAAGCCCAAATTCATCCTGAGGGCGGGGTACCGTCTAGTGTCAAACTCACAAAATGGCACCTTGGACATGCAACTAGAAAGGCTGGAGCTCCACCCAGGCAGGTAGCATGGGCGAGAAATTGTGGAAAATGCTGCGCACAGGTCTCAGTTACCCACAGCCCACAGCAGGGTGGTGAAGACTTTCCCAGGGGTACGTGGGGGCACCTGGGCTACTCTGATCCTCCTTAGAATGGTGCAGTGGCTGCAGGTGTGCCCACAGTTGCTCAGTATCTAGGCTCTCAGAATGGCACCTGGCTCCAGCTGCTCTAGACTCAGATGCCTGCAGGCCTCCATATGAGTTTTCTTTCTGGAACAATGTCTCTGTACAATCTCCAAGCACCTCCCTACATTAAGCCTGAGACCTGTGTGAGTCAGGGAGTATTCTTGTAGACAAGAAAATAAAAGCTCATCTCAGAGAGTGGAGCCTTGGGAGCTTCTCTCTTACTATTTTCCCAGGCCCAGAAGCTTCTCATGGCTTTTAGCCAGTTCCTGACTGGGCAAGTTGCCCCGAAGCCTCTCCTTACCCACTTTTGGTGCTTCTCATCATTTCCCTGGTGAATCTTAGCATTCTCTCTTAGGCGATGTGTTCAAAATGTGAGAATCTGTTTACCATCACATTTTGGTTTCTCTCTGCAGAGAAGATACATTCTACCTATATGTAACATCGTATAATCTGCAAACGGAGGCAACATTACTTTTTACTTTCCTATTTACATGCTTTTTGTTCCTTTACTTGCCTAACTGCTCTAGCTAGGACTTCCAGTACTATGCAGAATAGAACTGGTGAGAGTGGGCATCCTCTTCTTGTTCCTGGTCTTAGAAGAAACACTTTCAGCTTTTCATCATTAAGTATGTTTGCTGCAGGCTTGTTGTATACGATCTTTATTGTGTTGAGGTACATTCCTTCCAAATGTAATTTGTTGAGAGTTTTTATCATAAAAGGATGTTAAATTTTGACAAACGCTTTTTCTGCAGCTATTGATCATATAATTTTTATCCTTCATTTTTCACTGTGTTAATATGGTATATTGCATTTACTGATTTGCAAAGGTTTAACCATCCTTGCATTCCAGGGATAAATTCTATTTGATCATGGTAATCAAGTAGATTTAGAGTGCTGTTAAATTTGGCTTGCTAGTGTTTTGTTGAGTATTTTTGCATCTATGTTCATTAGGAGTATCCTCGTCTGGCTTTAGTGGCAGGATAATGCTGGTCTCATAAAATTAGTTGGTAAGTATTCCCTCTTTTTCAATTTTCTGAAAGAGTTTAAGAAGGATTGGTATTAGTTCTTCTATAAATGTTTGGTAGAATTCACCAGTGAAGCCATCAGTTCCTGGGCTTTTCTTTGTAGGGAGATATTTTATTACCGATTCAATCTCCTTACTCATTATTCCTCTCTTCAGATTTTCTATTTCTTCTTGATTCCGTCTTCATAGGTTGTATATTTTTTAGAAATTTATCCATTTCTTCAGTTTATTCAACTTGTTAGTGTGTAATTGTTCATAGTCTCTTATGATCCTTTAGATTTCTGTGGTATTAGTTCTAATGTCTTCTTATATTTTCTGATTTTACTTATATGAGTCTTCTCCCTCTCTCATTACCTCCTTTCTATAGTTGGTCTAGTTAAGGTTTGTCAATTTTGTTTATTATTTAAGAAAACCAACGCTTAGTGTCATTAATCATTTCTATTGTTTTTCTGGTCTCTATTCCATTTATGTCTGCCCTGATCTTCATTATTTCCTTCCTTCTACTAACTTTGGCCTTAGTTTGTTAATATTTTTGTAGTTCACTGAAATGTAAAGTTATGATTTTTTTTTTAGATCTTTTTTTCCTTCATGTGGGCATTTATAGCTATAAATTTCCCTCTTAGAACTGCCTTGCTGCATCCATAAGTTTCCAGATGTTGTGTTTCCATTTTTGTATAAAGGTATGTTTTTTATTTTCCTTTTGACTCATTCTTTGACCCATTGGTTGTTCAGAAGGGTGATTTTTTCCCACATATTTGGAATTTTCCAATTTTCCTTGTGTTGACTGATTTCTAGTTTCATTCCTTTGTATTTGGAAAAGATGCTTGATATGATTTCCATCTTCTTAAATTTGTTAGGACTTGTTTTGTGGCCTAACATATAATCTATCCTGGAGAATGTTCTGTGTGTGCTTGAGAAAGAATATGTGTTCTGCTACTCTTAGACAAAATGTTCTATATGTGTAAAGTTTCTGCACAGCAAAAGAAACAATCAAGAAAATGAAAAGGCAACTAAGAGAATGTGAGAAAATATTTGCAAACAATTTATCTGATAAAGGGTTAATACCCATAATATATTAGAAACTTATACATAACTGAATAGAATAAATACACAAATGATCTGATTTAAAAATGGGCAAAGAACTTGAATATACATTTTCCCAAAGAAAACATACAAATAGCCAAAAGGTATATGAAAAGGTGCTCAAAATCACTACATCAGGGAAATGCAAATCAAAACCATGAGATTTCACCTCACTGTTGTTAGGATGGCCATTATCAAAAGGTCAAAAAATATCAAGTGTTGATAAGGACGTGAAGAAAAATAACATTGCTGGTAAGAATATATCTTGGTACAGCTATTATAGGAAACAGTATGGAGGTTCCTCATAAAATTAAAAACAAACTACCATATGATTCACCAATCCCATGTCTAGGTATATATACAAATGAAACAGAATCACTATCTTTAGAGATATCTGCATACTCACTATAGCATTGTTCACAATAGCTACTACATGTAGAAAACCTAGATGTCTGTCAATGGATAAACGAATAAAGAAAATGTGGTATGTACATACAACAGAATATTTAAACTTAAAAGTAGAAAGAAAGCCTGCCATTTGCAGCAACATGGATGAACACGGAGAACATTATGCTAAGTGAAGTAAGCCAGGCACAGAGAGACAAATACTGCATGATCTCACTTACGTGTGTAACCTAAAAACGTTGAACTCGCAGAAACATAGAAAGGTGGCTACCCAGGTTCAAGTGCTGGGGAAAATGGGAAGATGTTGGTCAAAGGGTCTAAATCTTCAGTTAAAAGATGAATGTATTTTGGAGACCTAATGTATAGCATGCTGACTACAGTTTTTTTTACAAAATACAAATAACATATAGTTTAAAACAAAATTATCTATGAATACTTACACAATTTCAGTCCAAATAAAAAGTTCACTTAAATGTATAATCAGGTTTGGGTTGTTAAATTTAAAACATGTACTTTTTAGCCTAATCCTACAATTTTAAATTTTGCCTTGGCTTAACGTTAGATAATAATTTCCTTATATGGAGAAATCCTTTTTGGAAATATGCTTACTTCCAAAATCCCCTAACCTGACTTCAATATTATTATTTAGAAAACTGCTATAAAAAGAGAAATTAAAATTTCTAGAAATGTCTTTTTCTTCCTAAAAGAAAAAAAAAATACTTCAACCATGCTACATGAAATGAACCCACATATTGAAAGACAAAAGACATAGCTGGTGAACAAAATAGGAATATTCATAAAGGTTAAAAATTCAGCCCAGCACCCTCACTGTACTTCACCTAGTCAAGCTGTACTTCTGTGCTGCTATTCAAGTCACTGCTAAGTGTGGGAAGACTGTTAAAAATAAATTTTGTGGTTAGAATAATATTTTTATAGGTTCACTTCACTCAAAGTCTTGGTCTTTTTCCTCTGAGAGAATCAGAGCTCACATCTACAGAAATTAAAAAAAAAAAAAAAAAAAAAAGTACCAGCAAGTTCAAGAGTTTTTAAAATAACTTACTGGCAAAGTTTTTGGGAGCTGGTGCTCAATACACCATGGTTTTTCCTTACTCAGAAGAGAAACTAAATCAAAAAACCCACAGCATTTTTACATGCACTACCATCTGCAAGATATTATGCCAAATACTGCAGGGGATAAAAAATGAGTGAGGACTGCTCAATTTTTATCTACCCGTCTCTCCTCCTGTACTGTCCAAAGGAAAAAATCAAAAGTCCCCCCTGTCTCTTCTTTCCTATGTCCTTAACGTGTAGCAGAGTTTGTTAAATTTTCCCAAATAATAGTACCCTTAATGGAAGAGGAGATGAGATACATACCCTCAAGGACTTGATTGTATAAGATCAATGCTTACAAGTAATTTCTTTTATTTTATGTTAAAACTTAAACATTCCTACAAATTAGGGATTTAATTTTATTCCTTAACATAGCCTTATTTCATCATAACTTTCCCCCTCAAAGCTTCAAGCAAAGCTGATACTTCAGGAAGCTCTGCCGTGTTTACTCTGTCGGGCCACTTTGAAAGGAACAAACCAGCAATAGGCACGTGTGCCATGTTCCACGTCCCTCCTGTCTCACAGTTTCCTAATGCCCATTCTCACCTACGGTACACAGGGCAGTAGCATACAAAAGGCTTCAGAATTATTCGTGGACTTCGAATATTAGAGTCATCTGGTATTTAAACTGACATCTGTTTTTACTAAAGCACAAAAGGTCCACCGTGTATGCTCATTTTATTTTAATTTACAGTCCAGTTACTTTTGGTAGATAAATTCAAGGAAATAAAAAGAAAATAAGAGGTTTCTTAGTACTGAACATTAGTGTACTAAAACTATCATTCGACATCAGCATTTGCTAAGGAAGTGACACAATAATCCTTTTGGTTCCATTCATTTTTTAATAAAAAGAAAAACACTTGTTTTGTCTAAAATATGAACACACACTGTGAAAGTTATAGACAAAGGAGCCTTTTACTTTGTTCCCCTTATCTGTATTGTTGTGTTATTTTATAAGCAGCATGCATTAATTTTGTAATTTTTTTTAGGAAAGGAAAAAAAAAACTACAGAATTTGGAATTTTTACCAATGAGCAGTATAAATTTGTTTTCATGCAACACTTTCAAAACTACATTGATCTAAAAATTACATTAAATAGTTACTAATACATGCTCTGGTCAATAGATCAAAATACTAAATCCATTTCACTATCCCAAATGAGTGACTTGAAGGCCCTTTACCATAGGCAATTTATAAGAAAGACACAGTTTATAATTGTTTAAACAAATTAAAATGGATCTCTTTCTTGATACCTTACCTTACCAGTCTAGAACAAATAGTCTTTTCTTTCCTCTGCACTCCCACCAGTAAACTATCATGTTTCAGATGGGTCATTTATCTCAGTCCAAGAAAGGAAGGAAACCTCTAGACCAGAGGTGCTGGCTCTTCCTCAGATTAATTTCAGCTGGCCCTTTTCCAAGCACCACAGGAGAAGAAATCAGACTTAATACTGAAGCCCAGGAGAAAACGACAGTTCTGTGACTATCACTTTCTAAGCAGAAAATCTAAGTTTGATAAGAACCATTGAAGAGCTACCATTAGCAAAGAGAAGTAGCATGAATAGTGGAAGGACATTCATAGAAAGAGACTTTACTGCAGGTCTCACACTCAGGTGTTCCCCAGTTCTGTGCAACTTGCCTAGCATTTATCTAATTTGGTGAGATTTCCAGTTAATGCCTTTCAAATTTTATGACAATGTTTAATAATTAACCCCTAAAAACCTTAAATGATCATTATAATATTCTGTGTGCATGATCTATGCTTCCTTAATACTACCTCTATGTGATACTGTACAATTTAATTCTTTAAAAATTTATTAAAAACTTATATTCTCAAGAGCTCTGAATCAGACCTAATCCCTGACTGCAAGGCATTGGGGTATCATAATCTATGCTTTATCTAATTTTATCTACAAGATATTTTTAAAGGAAAAAAAATTCTCAAGGATCATGATTATTGATTTAAATTATTTATTACTGTGTTACCTAAATATGTACATGTTTGTACATATTTACCAATTACAATTCACCAATTACAAAATAGGTAGGCTTATAGTCTACATAAGATAGTTTTATTTATATAGATTTAATTTACAAATGAAACACCAACATGGAAAACTGAAATTTGAATTGACATCAATTTTAGCATGAATTTATTGTGACAATTGCGCTTTTCAATTTGTTTAGGGTATTGCCTTCAATGGCACAGGTTCTTTTGAGTTCAGCATGAATTTATGATCACCATTTGATGAATCAATTCCTCCAAAATTTTCACCATTTGAACCACTGTAAAACCTTTCTCACTCACAGTGTGCATTCATGATATTTTAATCTTCATTTGGTGCTAACACAGCATGCCAATATTAGTCTGACTCTCGTTTGCCATCCTTAGCTCATGATAATGAACAGTCCTATTTGGCTCCAATGGAAGAGTAAAACAGACACAAACATGAACACTAATACTTCACGGCAAGGCTCAGTTATAATGGCATCATACAAATAACTCAGAATATGTTCACGTGCCGATATATATTATTTATCATCAAATTTAAAACATAAAATAACTTCTGTGGAATAGTTTCAGACCATATGAAGGCAAATGCCAACTCCCTGAAGTCCAAGAAAACACCCCAGTGAAGACTTTCCATTGAAGGCAGAATATAAGGGTCAACAGAAGCTAATCTCATAAACAACCAGTAACTATTCAGCTTGCAACATGTCATAAGTGAAGAACATTAAATATAAATTTTATCTCCCAAATCCATGATCAAAAAAGAGATACTTTTAAACATTCAAACCAAAGTGTGTACTCTCTCCCTGATCTGGTTAGGCAAAATGCAACAATCACAGGCTTTGGAGTCAGATAGATTTTAGAAAGATTCAACCCCCTCTAAGCATCAGTTCCTTTATCTGTAAAATCAAGATAAAAATACACACTCATGCTTATTGTAAAAACTAAACAAGGTAACATAGATCATGTTATGCATGGTATCTGGTACAATTCTTTTATTCTACCTAATCAGTACTATCTCCATTGGGAATAAAATTTAAGGATGATTATTTTATATTATTATACCTGAATAAAATCTATATTCAATAAAAGGTAAATTTATTTAATTTTATTTATAAATTTATTTAATTTTATGAAAGTTGTTAAAAGTTGAAAAGTATAATTTTACAAATATATAATAGTAATTTAGGGGCTAACATAGGAAAATAATGGGCTCATTTAAATAAAACAAATTAACAGTGTTCGTGATGATTGTTTCTGTCTGGTTATCTTCACATGTTACATGGATATTATGAGCTAGCATTCATATTATGAATATTTAAATGGGCTTTGCTATATCAAAAGTATGTCTCAATAAACCCATCATAAATTGAAAATATCATTAAGTCAAAAATGCATTTATTATACCTAACCTACCAAACATCATAGCTTAGCCTAGTCTAACTTCAATGTGCCCAGAACACTTACATTACCCTACAGTTTGGCATAATCATCTAAAACAAAGCTCATGTAATTTACTGAATACTGTATGGAAAGTCAAAAAAAGAATGCTTATGTAGGTACCACGATAAAGTCAAAAAAAAGTCAAACCATCGTAAGACAGGAACCATGTCTATACAATTATAGACACGTATACTTATTATTTAGGTAAATAAATATATATGTGTATATATAGTCCACACACTCAAATATATTCTCACATAGATCTATACACCTGTATATACTATACATATATACATACAGTATATATATGTATAAATATATATGCATACATATATGCACACACACATAAGGATAGGCATTGCAGTATTTTTTATAATAGTGAAATTTTAAAAGCAGAGTTTATAAAAACAGGGACAAGGTCAATATTATATACTTTTCAAACTATAAGAAGTGTATTCTTATGGCTTGAAGAATCTTCACTGAATTACTAATCTGTGGATTTCTTTTCAGAACATTTTTCAGAAGTTAACATGGTATCTAAAGATTATATTCCTAAAAATGGTACTTGCACAAAAATCTGACATCTTTTTGACAATTACCTCTCTTGAAAAACTTTTAATTTCTGAATCACATGTAAATTATCACTACAAATGCTGAGAATGAGTTCAGTTAGCAAAAGTCAAAAGAAGATTCATCACAGCTTAAACAATATGATGATCAGAAATTCACCTCATATCTGTAGTAAACAAAGAATTCAGTTTGCTGTAAACATAAAGTTAGCAAGATGCCTATTCATATCCCTTTCGATCTAGAAAATAGGTTTAAATCTCTTATCCTTTGTGTGTAGACACTCATAATGCATGTAAGCAATGAGAATATATTCCCCCATGCTCTCAGGGACTAAGGTAATATGAACTGGAAAAGGGAATTTACAGCATTTCTGTGTAATGCCAGGCCTTTAAAGAACTCTTTCAAGGGCATTATAATTTGATTAGCATAATCACTCTAGGATTCTAAGATAATGTGTTGAGATAATACTTTTTTTTTTACTAGTTCTATAACTCAGCTAACATACAATGATCCCTAGGGAATAGGAATATCTGCTACTATAACACGAAATAGAATAGTAAGAATTAAAATATGTCTGAGCATTATGTCTTTATATCCTCAAGCTTTAAGGTCATCTCATCTTGAGGCAGCAATTATAAAATGACTTCTCATGTTAATTAATATCACAGGGTCTGCATGAAAGAGCTATGGGCATCTTTATTTCCAGCCCATCATTATCAACTCCTGTGAAGATTATTTATGTTCCAAATGTAAATTTGAACTAACTGAAATACACTTGACTATAACTCAAAGCATCATTCAGACAGAATAAGACTTTCCATAATTCTAAGTCTTCATTTAGCAAAAACCCAGACTTACATTTTGTCTTTTATTTTTAATCTAAAAATCCTTTATATTGAAATCTAGTAATATAACTAAACATACATTTGGACAAGAAAGTAGCAGGCTTGGTTTTTAATTCAAAACAACTTGTTTTAATATTATGTTATTATTTGGAAAGAAAAATTCAAAGTATGTAACTTCTAAGTTTGTTTTATTTTTCAAATCATGCACAGAGATAGTATCCGAGGCTATTATGTAAAATAGTACTTGAAGAAAATAAAAAGGTAAATTCCCATTCAAACATTACAAAATTAGAGTCTTAAAGAGTCATAGTAAAAACTCTTTTGACAAGAGGATATATCGGTGAATACAGCCTAATGTTCAGTATGACCTGAAGCTCTGCAAAATAAGGCACAGCATCTGAGCCTGGGGAGCTCACATTCTAGTGGATGGCATAGAAAGCAAAACGAGAGTCAGAGTCAAAGAGAACTTCAAATGAAGAAAGATAATTCTTCTACACAGGGAAAAAGGGAAGACTTTGTGGAGGTTTGAAATAGCTCTCGAATGAAAGTCTATATAAATGGAAAAGGAGAGGACTCCAGACCAAGAGAACAGGTGAGCAAAACCAGAGTCGGAAATGCACATGAAATGCCAAACGGGTGATGAGGAGCCTACGGCCGGAACGCAGGGTGCACGGGGCAACACGAGGGGGAGCGATGAGGCAGGTAGCTGTAGACCTGTGTTCCGTATACATTTTGTTTCTCTGGACTCCCACTATGGAGTCCCTCATATAAGATCCTCATATTATAGGATGAGGAAGCCAAAAAAAATGGAGCATAGTTCCTGTCCATGAACTTTCTTACAGCTAGGGTGCAGAAATCTGACCTGGGATCTCCCCGTCAGATCCACCTGACACAGGAAGCTAGTGACACACAGAAGCAAAAGCAGAGAGGCTGCTTCCCTGCAAAAGTGGTGACCACGGAGGCAGCTGCCTCTGATTTCCAGTGGCAGCAGGGCAGTGTTTCCAAGGTCAGTGTGTGCTCACCACGTTCCGGTGGGTGCCCCACATCGCCACCTGACAACACAACCAGACCGGCTGGAGCGCAATTCTGGGCCCATCCCTGGCAGCCTGTAAGTCAAACTGGCTCTTAGGCTGTGCCAAGATTCTGTGAATTGCCCAAGATCCTTTAATAAATTCCCTTCTATTTAACTTAGCCACAGGTGGTCTTTTTACTTTCAACCAAGAATCCTGACTGACATGCCATGCAAAATTGCATGGCCCTTATTTTGTAGGACATGTAGAACCAAAAGTCAACGAGTGGCAGGTTATAATAATTTTTTCCAAATTTGAGTTTGATTTAGAAGTGTTATTTCTTTCTATCCTCTAATAAATTTCATAAAGTTTATCAAGTTTCCCCAAACTTTTACATAAGCACATATTATTTAATGGTTAAACATGATATGAACATACATTATCTTTTATTATTTATTGTTATATAATATTATATATTATTTACTTTGCTATAGCTTTGAAATTCTGACTTTTTTTAACGTCGAGTTCAATTTTGACAAGAATTGTCTTCTGAATCAGCAAGAGGTCCCCAGCTCAGGGCCCAGATCTGTCTAGTCAGAAACTCCTCTGCAGCTATGTTGTTTAAACGAGCCCGTAACGGGCTACTTTCCTGCACAAACTTTGAAGATGAATATTTTCTGAACAAGAGTCAGTTGTTTACGAGGTATGTAAGTCAACGCTTGACATGTGGCAGCTTCAGCTTAGAGTTCGAGAGCTGTAAACGTTCTAACGTTTATTTTAAAATGTAGTATTTCCATGTGACTGACTCAGAATTTGGAACAATATCAATCAAAAGAGTATCCCCATCTTCTTTCTAAGTACAACAATTTCAGGTTTTCTTTTCCATCCATTCTTCCTTTTTATTCAAGTAATTTCATTTGTGAATAATTACACTTATGTAGTTGTTATTCTTGTTGTGGATGAATGAACACTGAGACTGGAAACTGTGCCAAATGAATATTTTGTCCAAATGACAGATTGTCAAGAACAAACCTTTCAATCGGATGCCTGACATAACGGCCATAACAGTGATGCCTGTCCTTCTTTATTTGGCACAGGAAATTGAGTGTTCTGAGGTAAGGCCCTGTTGTGAGTCTAATTTAGGGACATAGAATAAAAATATAAATTAAACCAAAAATGTCTTTGATTTTATTTCATATTTCACATATGACTACATGTAACTACTAAGAAGAAAGATGAAGTGTGATAAGGTAACCCCCCTCACGTTTGTGATCAGAAAGAAAGGTTAAACACCAAAGGGCATGCTCAAAACAAAATATTTCAGAAAGTTTATCTCAGAAATATGACTTTGAATATTTAAAATTTCCTCACAATAGTAAGAGATAAGTGCACAAGCTAAAGCATGTTGTAACCAAAGACATTTTGTTTATCTTTACAAGAAACGTACTTCTTAGCACAGTAATTAAAATAGCTGTTTTAGTAGTTTGTCTTCCTTTTATAGCTCGGCTCTTGGTGTGATTCATTTAACGTGAGGGTCTAATTCTTACCGTGACTAAGAATTTCACTGTGCATTTTGAAGTGACAGCTCTCAGTGCTCCTGAGCTGGTAGGTCACAGTCCTAAGCAGCCCCACCACCGGCAGCAAAGCTCCTTCCAGTTGTGAGACCTAAACCTCTTTAGAGCAACCCGTTTTCTCATTGTTTCTCTTCTCTTTCCTCATACCCTATTCATAACAGACCCCTACTGGAAATAGAAAGATGTCACTATTATTTTTGGAAAAAAAATATGATACCTATGTTTAATTATCGATTCTATCCAGGACTAGCATTGGGCCCCTTTTTTTGATATACTCCAGAAGAAATGAACAAATTATCCTAAACAAATGAACAAACAAAAGTTTCCTACCTACCTCTTCAAATCCAGAATTACACCTCTAGATTTTTCCACACACTGCTGCTCAGTTATCTTCCTAAAAGGGTGTTGTAATACAGAACTTCAGTACTGAACAATATTCAATAGTGTCTATTAGATTCAAATGAATTCTTCTGTATTTACTATACACCTACCATCTGGCAATAAAACCACCATGTTTTTTTTTTTTTTCATTTCCTCACATAAAAAAGCACTTTAAATTGCCCTAAATAGAGCATCTGGAGTATTATACATATTAACATATTCTTATCAAGTATAAAAGAGTACAAGGTACTACCCTCAAATGCCTAATTATATTGCAATAGATAATTATATATTGAACTGAGATAAGAATTTGTATTCTATTTTTATCCCATTATTTTCACACATTATTATAGCATTTTTATATTTCATATAAATAAGAAATCATTTTTAGGGCTGGGTGTGGTGGCTCACGCCTGTAATCCTAGCACTCTGGGAGGCTGAGGTGGGAGGGTTGTTTGAGCTCAGGAGTTCGAGACAAGCCTGAGCAAGAGCAAGACCCGTCTCCATAAAAAAATGAAAAAAAAAGAAATAATTTTTAACAGTTGCCTATAATTCTGTCATATGGATGCATGGTAATATATTTAACCATTTCATTTTATTGTTTAGGTTGTCTCACTTTATAAATACCATTACAAAAATCTAAAACCATCTCTGTTTTCCTTAGCATGAATGCCTAAAAGTGACATTGCTAGGTCAAAGGGTAGATTACACAAAAGCAACATTGAAACCTGAAGCTAAAATTGAAATTTTAAGTGTCCACTTCATGTGAACATCAAGAAAAAGTGTTAACAGCTGGTGTTTAAGGATTTCAAAATTAATGTTTTTAATGAATTTAAATGCTAGGTAAAGCTTCTAAATAATTCTCCCAAATACATTTAGAATTACATGAAAGAATTCAGAGATGATGTTACATAAATTTAGGGTTATATAAATCTCATTCCATGGGTATATTTATTATCAACTATTTTTGGAAGTTTTGTTGATTGAATATGCTTAAAATTATGGCTCGCTGAATTAAGAAATTGTAAATGACTTTCAGTTGTACCTAATTATTCTACACACAAGTAAAATTAAGTATCACATCACTTTAGACTATTTAAAGGATGTTCTTAAAAATAAATACATCAGGTAAACACTTCTGTTACACTCTTCTTTATATAGTTTTTTAAAAATAATATTTAGATTTATAAACTTGCTCTTAAAAATCATTGTTTAAATTGGATTTTCTCCAGTTTTAGCTGAATTATTTGTGTATTTCCAAGAGAAGGGGCCAAATAAGCATAAACAGAAGCAGCTGTCTTGCTGACCAAGCCTGACAGCCTGATGCTAATTTCAAAACATTCTTCGCTCTGCCAGGAAACTGGCCGTCTTTCCACAGAATCACGGCCAGTTTTATAGGATGCATGATGGCCATTCTTTTGAGGTCACCTAGAGTTTGGACCAGATCATTTTTGAATCTGCGTTCAGCTCTAACCTTCTTGTTTGATGGCTCGTCAGCCATGTCATCCTCCAATCACAGAGGAGGTTATCACGACATCGATCTTTATATTCTAGTGCTGCTTTGTATATTTTATCACTCTATGCTAAAGAATTTTTAAAATCCATTATCTCATCTAACTGTCGCAATCTAGTAGGCAAGCTAGGGGATCAGAAAGGCAAGGTGATAAACTGTCCATATCAGACATAATATAAAAACCTAGGTCTCCTCATTCCAGGCTGATCAACATTTCACTATCCCTCCTAATATTCTCTGTTCCATTTGGGTAAAAGTAATCGTTACTGATTAAAATGTTAAAAGTCATTTACTACCTTAGAACAAAATAAGAGCCTAAGAATCTCAATACACATTTAAAGAAAAAAAAAGGTCTCTTTTAAAAATGGATATTAGGCAGTGTTTTAACTCTAATTCCAAATTAGCAAAAGCATTTTCCAGGATACACAGAAACATTACATTTAAAATATATGAATTAATATACATGAATCAGAAAGATGTCAACCCAAAGAAGCTGATGGTGGACTTCAGTATTCAAAAGTTGTAAACCATTGATTATTATCAACTCTTACTAGATAACGCAGGTGTGACGGTTCAATGTACATGTCAACATGGCTAGGATACAGTGTCCAGCTGTTTGGTCAAACACCAGTCTAGATGTTGTTGTCTAATCTAATTTTTTAGATGTGATTAACATTTAAATCAGTAGATTCTGAATAAAGCACATTACTCTCCATGTTATGGGTTGGCCTCATCCAATCAGTTGAAGGACTTAAGGGAAAAGAATGTTGTCTCTAAAGAGGAAGGAATTCCGTCTCCAGTCTGCCTTCAGACTTAAGCTATGATATCAGTTCCTTCTAGACTTTCCAGTCTGCCACCCCGCTCTGCAGATTTTAAACTTACCAGCCCCCCCGGCCCCCAAAATAGTATGAACCCATTCCTTTTTTTTTTTTTTTTCCTGAGACAGAGTCTCACTCTGTTGCCCGGGCTAGAGTGCCGTGGCGTCAGCCTAGCTCACAGCAACCTCAAACTCCTGGGCTCAAGCAATCCTCTTGCCTCAGCCTCCCGAGTAGCTGGGACTACAGGCATGCGCCACCATGCCCGGCTCATTTTTTTCTATATATATCTTTAGTTGGCCAATTAATTTTCTTTCTATTTATAGTAGAGATGGGGTCTCACTCTTGCTCAGGCTGGTTTCGAACTCCTGACCTTGAGCGATCCGCCCGCCTCGGCCTCCCAGAGTGCTACCATTCCTTTTTTAAAAAATCCTTTCTCTCTCTCTCTCT